>JAOBRD020381288.1:0-19828 GCA_027575215.2 Hydrozoanthus sils
ATCACTCTCTACTGTCTCAGGGCGACTGACGTGTATTGGTCAAACTTCTGAAGTAATAACACTCTTTCCCTACATGAAAAAATAGAAATAAAAACTCTATTGGTAGGCTGGTCAGCAGACAATCAGGCGTAAGTAGATCGAAGGAAACGTGGTGGATGACATATAGTTCAGAAAACTTTTCGTTCTTGTTATGGAAGGATAGAACTGAAAGAACCATAAAAGTACGAGGACGGTAAGTCGGAGTAGAATGTATCTCATGCACTTCAGATTTGACACTTCGAGGCATCGCCCTTTAAGCCCTGTATGGCGGACTATCCTTGCAGTAATGACTATACCTATGGAGCTATAATGTGTGGAGCAATATTAAGGAAACTTTTGTGTGTAAGTAGATTTATAGGCAAAGATGGCCCTCTGTTTCATAGGGTGCTTTGTGTCAAGCTAGGATGGTTTGTTTAAACTGATTACACTTTGACATCTTTTTTGTGTTTAAAGGTTTGGTTAAAACCTCCAATGTAAGGTGTTGGATATTTTGTGGAACTACACAGTACATTAAAACCGGTCAAATACCTTTGTTTATTCTTAGTTCAACTCTCAACCGCCCTACCCCCTCCCATCCCCCCCCCCTTCGGCCCTTCCCTTCGTTGCACTTCCTTTATATCGCGGCCAACTGAAAGCGTTTCGTGGCAAATCACCAGTATTATTGCATTTCTAGTACATTACACCATGAGTGTTGGTAAATTTCATTTTTTACAAAGTTAATTTCGTTCCTCTTTATTCTGATAAAGATTTTATAATCTTTATACTTAATATCTGCCTTACATGATTTCACTCTCAAGTGGAACTCGTTCTTCTCTTATCTAACAAACTGAAACAGTTGGTCTTCGTTGGAAACTGTTTTGTTTTGCATAGCAAATATAAACGATCACGTCTCCCTGAGCTGGGCTTTCGTTTTAATTAATTATAGCACTGTTTCCCGTTTTTATTAGGTCAAACTTACCAACAATTGGTCTTTTAATGTTTTTCCCGAAGCAGCTCAAAAGATTGTTTTTTTTTTTTTTAAATGATTGGATTATGTCGGGAATTGATTGCAAGAAACCCATAGTTATTAAGCGTATGTACACGAAGAATAAAATTGAGTGCTACGTATGACTATCCCATTGTATACATACGTAGGCTTTCGCCGGAGTTCGAAAATACAAGCGTGTTCATCAAATGGAAGACTGGGAAAATCAAATGGAAGCGCGGACACCACCATGACACTCCTTGCTTTGTTTTATGAAACTATTGATGAGAAACATTTCACTAATTACAATGAACGCGTTTGGACTTTCGACGGCGAAAAAAGGGTCTGTTTTGCAGTCTAATATATACTAAGTTCACCAGACATACACGCGACTGAGGCTCAACACCTCAGTTAGCCGGTATGAGAGCCTGTGTATAAACACGAAACAATATCAGTGTATAACGCTTGCCGTGTTGCAGTATACAGGTTCGACGCCAGGCCTGTTTATTCATATTGAATAATACTCCATTAGCAAGGATATTGCATTGTAGAGCACAGGTCCACCGTCACAGCCTGTATATTTACGATTCACAACACTCCATTAGCAAAGTGACTGCATTATAGTGCACGGGTCCATCGTCACAGCCTGTATATCTACGATATCACAACACTCCATTAGCAAGGATATTGCATTGTAGTGCCCAAGTTCACCGTCACAGCCTGTATATTTACGATATCACAACACTCCATTAGCAAGGTGATTGCATTGTAGTGTACAGGTCCATTGTCACCGCCTGTATATTTACGATTCACAACACTCCATTAGCAAGAATACTGCATTGTAGTGCACAGGTCCACCGTCTCTGCCTGTATATTTACGATATCACAACACTCCATTAGCAAGGTGATTGCATTGTAATGCACAGGTCCGTCTTCACCGCCTGTATATTTACGATTCACGACACTCCATTAGCAAGGTTACTGCATTATAGTGCACAGGTCCACTGTCACAGCCTGTTATTGTATTTACGATATCACAACACTCCATTAGCAACATACTGCATTGTAGTGCACAGGTCTGTCGTCACAGCTTGTATATTTACGATATCACAACACCCCAGTAGCGTAGGTTTATTTGAGGGAGCTCGAAAGAGCACTACACTTCCAAAGGAAGGATAACAGCACTTCAGGGTCATGGCATCAAACGGTTGGAGAAGGTAACTGGAAAGGCCATTCACACCAGAAATCATCTATATAGAATGGCTATTTGTTGTCCCGAATGTCGTCCTCGTCTGATTCATTGCCTTTCATCTGCTCAATTTTTTGCCTCATATCGTCCACGTTGTAAACACTCAGCATATTCTTCTTAAAAATGTCTTTCTCTTGTATGACAGGAATCGGAAGGGCGATAAGAATAACGCCAACTATACAGCAGAAGCCCCCTAGAAACTGCCCCAGCACAGTGGACGGAACCATGTCCCCATAACTACAACAGAACAGTTAAATTATAAATCAGTTAGAAGTAGTGCTTAACGGTGTAGATTTAGGACTGCCTATACGTGAGCCAAATTTTGCCGTCTCACGTTCTCTACGAGACCTTGGAGCAGGACCAAGGGGGAGGGGGAGGGGGGTTATTGTGTGGTTTTGTTTTGTTTTGTAAAAAAGATACTTAAAAGACATCTGTTGGGGAGTTTCTCTCACGCTATGAATGGAGCCATGGTTTGGGTGCTAGAAAAAACATTGAATAGTGCAAATCTTTTTAGCAGCCGTGTTCTTGGTCTTACGCTCGAAGGATTTCGATAGTGACTGAAAGAACATGACTGTGTACCAGCAAGAGTTCGGAACTGCGCCACCTTGTAAACTGTTGGATTTTTGTAGAGACAAGAAGGCGGACAGGAATTCAGAAAATCTGCATATGCGTTTGAACCTTTATTTACGCCCACGTTCCTTCCAGGTGGTACGAAGCCTCTACTGCTAATAAAAAAACTTGTTGATATGCATTGCTAACCATTTGCGAGAAAAACTAGGCAGTACTAGCAAAATTGCAGTCATGTTTAAAGTTATAAGATCAAATGCTGGTTAGTTTATACATAAGAATATTCCCTTTAGGTTGTTTTGCTGTCCACTTTACTACATACAACAGCATCAGCCAACAACCTTACTGATCTGACTTGACTTAAGGCCTTAGAACGAGACAGAACAAGTTAAACTATTGAATTATGAGCGTGTAAAAAGCATTAAAAAATTTTGTCACGTGATTGATGCTCAAAAATGCTTGAGAGATGATACAAAATTGTAACATTGTTTTAAGGTGATGTTACACGAGGCAATTTCTTGTGCAACTTGTCTCGCAATGGCGTTGCGAGACAGGTTGCAGAAGGGGTGTTACACGGCGCAATAGAAATTGCAATACACAAGAAATTGCCTCGTGTAACATCACCTTTAACCCGATTTTAATTGCAACATTTGTATTAAAGTAACTTCAATGATTCGGTTTGTACCCATAGCACCATAGGCCTTTTCATTACAGTGGACCTCCCGATCGCCAACAATAATACGGTTTCATGTAGTGGCATTGTTCCAATTTTTAAATTATACCTACAGCGAATAACAACGTAAATACCATATTCAATAATTCAGATAATGTGAAATGACGTTAGAAATAAACAGAAATATATCAACCAGAATCTGTGTCAAGTAGCCCGAACTATGTAATATATTGAGTATTTCAGACGCGCATTTTAACTCGAAGTTTATCCATTTAAGGTTTTGAGAATTTGTTTTTCAACTTTCTCAATACTGAAACTGGCACTTTCGTAACCCCCCATGCGCCAATTCATTTAACAAATCTACACATATTACTATCACGTTTCTTTCTCTGTACCATATCGTTTATAAAACTATCAGTGCTGTTTAAGTCCTTTTTAAAAATGTAAAAATTGTTAAATTCTATCTACAAATAATTTAGGAAATGTCTATATGGCCGGCAGTCTATTCTTTTTTCAATAATTCAAGAAATGTACGAGTGTTGATCAATTGAAAGTCCCTAATATTTATCAAGAATAACTAAGAGCTTTTGTTGACTACAGTATGATTTCCTTTTAACCTTTTGTCTTTCCTCGGTATAGAGCAGCGATGATTTGTTCGACGACACTTAAAAAATTCGTGGCTAACTGCCGGAAGTTGGTAAATGTTTCCCCCGTTACTCAAGAAATCAACAACACATTCAATTGAAAGTTCCTATAGTTATTACAAACAACCAAGTCCATTTGTAGACTACAACATTATTTAATTTCAGCACGTTCTCTTTCCTCTGTATACCATAGAGATACAAGTTGCGTTCGTGACTGCCGGTCAATTGAAAACACTAAATTAAATGGCCGGCAGTCTGATCCGTTAATAGACCAGTGCCTGCCATTTAGTGTTTTCAATTCCTTGGCCGGCTGCCGGCCATATAGACACTTCGAATAATTTAAAATGATTAATATGCCTTGTAATTCACTATTCTAGCTAGAAACGTATATCAACTGTAACCACTGACCGACCTGCCTCGATTAGTTCTGTACTATTGCACTGCAGGCCAGTGGTTTATCTCAATCATGTAAACATTTACGAAGTCAAAACAAAATTAAAATTGATTTGAATTGAATTGAATTGAGTAAATGTTTAACTAAGGCCATTTAGTAAATAAACCCCTTCCGGCGGCTGCGCTGGTGTATCGGAGGATAATGTCCGCAGCTGATAGATTGTCCGAAAAATTAACAGTTGGTCGAGAAGCGATGCTTAACGTTTAGTTAAGCCTTTTTTGAAACTGAAACTGTTTATCTAAAGCGTACTCACAACTTTTTTACCTTCATACGTTTACATCGTACTTCGTCGACTTTTTGCGCTGTCTGGCATTGCCTTTAAAACCAGGCATTTTTAAAAATCTTCGTGGTTAGACTCGGCGAAACGATTAATTTTCTCGTCTATCAATTCAAACTTGTTCAAAATTTGAAAAATAACGTTTGTTTTAATTTAAATGGGCCGACAAAATCGCAGGGCAGTTATAAAATTGGAAGGGGTAAATTCGCTGATAACCTATTTCCGATTTTGTACCACGTGATGCGTTTAATCCAATGAGATTGCATGAAAATTATTGATTGGGTTATAAAGTCCAATATCTGTTAGCACTTGACTTGTCACGCGACTATCACAATGCTTGTTTGACAGTAACAAACCCTGTTTTTTAACCTTCCCAAATTTTTACTCCAGTTTTTTGACCATGGCTTCGCCGTCTCAAGTGATTTTCGACATCAAGGAACAGATGAAATGTGCAGTGTGCATGGAGCTGTTAAGGGAACCTAAAGTTTTACAGTGCCTTCATACTTATTGTAAGTCTTGCTTGCAGTCGATGGTCAAGCAAGGTCGAATTTCGTGCCCTTCTTGTCGACAACCTACTGCTATATTGGACACAGGAGTTACAGCTTTGCCTTCTAACTTCCTTTACAGTCGTTTACTGGAAATAATTGAAGTAAGGAACGCGAATTCCTGCCAGGACATCGTTTTAAACTGCGAGAACTGCAGCGAAAAGTCAAGCTCAAGGTACTTTTGCTTCGACTGCCAGCATTTCATGTGTGAAGCATGCAAAGTCATTCATAACAAGTTGAGGGCCATTCGCGATTCACACAGACTGCATAAGATTGAATCACTGAGACAGAACGACTTGAGAGAATTGCTTGACCGTTCAGGATTCTGTCTTCAGCATGGCGGCGAAGAACTGAAGTTCTTCTGCGAGACTTGCGACTTTAGTATCTGTCGTGATTGTGCAATATGGTCTCACCGCACTCACACGTACGTTCACATCAAAGAAGCTGCTTTGAAAGAGAAGGAAGAAATAAAGAACCTTTTGGAGCGAGCTGAAGGCAAAGCCTCTTTACTGCTTTCTGAAAGAGAACATTTTGAATCGAAAGTAACAAGAATAAAAAGGGAAATAGATAAAGCTGCCGAGGGAATAAAATCAGCGTATGAATTATTTCGTCAATCGATTAGCCAACATGAAACGTTGATGATTGAGAAACTTGGACAAGAAAAGGAACTGTTTATCAAGGTGGCAGAAATCGAAAGACTTACTCTGGTTGACAAGTCAAAAAGCCAAACAAAGTGTTTCGAAGCAAGCAGAAATATTCTCGAAACAGATTCCTGGACTAAAGTTATGAAGGAAAAGAAAAATCTTAAACTAGAGTTAAATGAAGCTGCCAATTTGGAAGCTACACAAATCGTCTCTCAGCTTCCGTTTAACAGTATCCAGTACGTTCCTAGCAAAGAAGTCTTCGGCTCGCTTGGGAACTTGGGTAGAATCTCCGTCAGCTCCACTGACCCAAAGCAGTGCAAGGTAGAAGGAGACGGGCTTGTCAAGGCAAGTGTTGGAGTGGAAGAAAACTTTACTATCACCACACGAGACTCGAGCGGTGAAGTTTGTTATTACACTATCGACCGAATTGCTGTTGAAATCAGCTCCTCGGTCACGGAACTAGAAAAAATTGAGCCCGCGATACAGGACTTCAAGAATGGCACATACACTGTCACGTACGTTCCGAAATGTGTTGGTGAGTACACAATCAAAGTTAGTATTATCGATGAGGAGCTCAGCTGCAGTCCTTTTCACATTCATGTCGACTTCAAACCTTTATTTACTTTTGGGGGACCGCTCGGGGCAAACCAGACACTTAGAAAGCCAAGCAGTGTGTCAGCCAACGCCGAGGGTCAAATTGCTGTCGCCGATTTAGAAAAAGACTCTGTTCAAATCTTTGATCGAAAGGGCAATTTCCTCAAAGAGATTACACAGTACTTCAAGGGAGGTAAAGCCACAAAACTACAGGGTCCTGCTGGGGTAGCTTTTAACGCCGCAGGAAATTTGGTTGTTGTGGAGCAGGCGAAAGACAGACTGCTGATTCTAAACCTTCAAGACTGGAATCTTGTACGACGATTTGGAAGAACCGGAAGTGAAAAGGGCGAGTTTGACAACCCTAGTGGTGTGTCTGTGGATCTTAAGGACCGGATTATTGTCTCTGACACAAACAACGATCGTATACAGGTTTTTTCCTCAGATGGAAAATTTCTTTGCAGTTTCGGCAATGAAGGTGACGAAAAGCTAGATTCTCCCTACTATGCGTTGTACCATCGTGATCAGTTTTTTGTTTCCGATACAGAAAACCATTGCATCAAAGTATTCAACGAAACAGGGAAACTCCTGTACAAGTTTGGCCTGGAGGGGAGTGAGCTCGGTGCGTTTAATCACCCATCAGGCCTTGCGGTCTACCACCAAGATCTGATTCTCGTCAGTGACTACCACAATGACAGAATGCAGCTCTTCAAACTCGATGGTACATTTGTGACGTCATTTGGTCGAATGGGGAACGCCCTTGGTCAGCTGTCTTGGCCTGAGGATGTGACCGTGTTGCACGATGGGACGGTGATAGTGTGTGAATGCGAAAATAGAAGGTTGCAGGTATTTAAATAATGCTATTGTGTTTACTATACAGTCCACCCTCCAGTTGGACACCCAGATAAGACGGACACCTCTTGGGGTTGCCTGTCATGTGTTTTCTCAGTCTTTTACTGTATTTTAAGTCTCCATAAGATGGACACCTCTCTAAGGTGGACAGTTGAGGCCAGTCTTGAAGAGCTTTGATTGAAGCATTTATATAATAGGTTCTTTTATCAATAATGAGTTCAGAGATATCTAAATTTAAAAAAAGGTTAGTTCAATATAATTTAAAGATATGTAAAGATTTCTAAGTTTTTTGCTGAAGAAGTCGTCATGCAATTTATGAGGTCAGACCAAATTTGAGTGCAAGCATAAGCCATTTTTGGATAGCCAATGGGCGTTTGGTTCTGGCAACTCTGTTTTACTTCTTTCGTAGCCCAGTTTGACTGAATGCAGGGCTGGATTGTCCAAAGGCTGGTAACTTAAACCCAGGGTTAAGCCACTCATAAGGGCTGGGTTGTTCAGCAGTTGGTTAACTTTAATTCTGGGTTAAGCCACTCATCAGGGCTGGGTTATTCAAAAGCTGTTTAACTTTAACCCTGGGTTAAGCCAATCATCAGGGCTGGGTTGTTCAAAGGCTGGTTAACTTTAACCCTGGGTTAAGCCACTCATCAGGGCTGGGTTGTTCAAAGGCTGGTTAACTTTAACTCTGGGTTAAGCCACTCATCTGGGTTGTGTTGTTCAAAGTCTGGTTAACTTTAACCCAGAGTTAAGCCAGAATTCAAGCAGTAATTTCTTCTCTAAGAAAAGATTTACAGTTCTTATAAAATACTGTTTAGATTTTCCACGAAAAAAACTCCAAAATTTCAGCTGAAAACAAGGAAGTAGGCTAAAAGTTTAACCCTGGGTTAAAACTAGTTGGCCTCTAGGTCCAGGAAAAGTATTAATCAGTGGTTTGGTTATAGTAAAAGGTGTTAGACACAGCGATAACCTATCCAAAATAAGTAATTTATATAACTTCTTGTAATTTGTTTAACTTTTAGTCAATAATAAACAACGTTATACTAATAATCATTAATAATTACCTTTCATCCTCGCTTTGTGTTACCTTTATTATATAATTTTTGGAACATTATCGGTTGTTTAACCTAATTGAGGCTTGCGTAATCTGGATTGTTTATTATTGATGTTATAGTTTTGAATTTATAATTTTAATGGAGTATTTTTGCCAACCAGACCACGAAAGAAAAAGAAAAGAGACAAGCCATGCAGATTTCTTACTTGATGTGAAATTTTCGAACGCAAACTTTGCTTAAGAATTCTTGTCTCGTGCGTCTAAAGCGGCTTCATGTCAAAACGTAATCAAATGGCATACTTGTGAAATTATATGATACATTTGATTACACCTACATACACAACAGGCAACCCAGACGTTAAGCATCAATATTGCACACAGCTCCAAGCAGGAGGGCCTGCTCCAACCCAATCGGTTTGATTTACGAGAGATTTACTTAACAGAAACTTTATGAATAAGAGACTGGTTGTCGTAATTTGTCCAAGTAATAATAAAAGTCAATTTTCATTAATATGTCGGTTGGTAGTTCTCTTGGGAGACTCTGGACCTCGGATTTTTAGATAGCGTTATACTCTTGTTCTATAATAAAATTTATATTTGTGCTAACAATTGAGACCCCAAGTACCGGACAATTTCTTCACGACGGAGGTCTGTTTACTATGAGTAGACTGGATCGAATACGGCGTTTTTGGCGCGAATTTTTTACTTAAACAGCGCACGCCTTACCACGACGAACGCGCGCTCAGGAAAAAGGGCGGGAAGTTAATTCAAAATGACCAGACTTAAACAAAGATTTCTTGCCCAATCTTTCGGTGCTTGATTCATATTGTATTCGACGAGAAAATCAACACAGAGGTCAAAAGCGTCTTGGCGGTCTCCGTGACGATCACCACGATCGCATGACGTGGTAAGTATACGCGTCAACTACTGATATTTGCCTCCGTGGCAACACGGACGTCTGTTGCTTAAGGTCTCTAATAGTTAACTTCGCGAAAGTTTTCGTGTAACTGCTCGAGTCGCGGACCGAAGCTTTGAAAAAAGGAGTGCAATTTGTATTTAGTTGTCCAAAGGCTCATGTGATACTTAGTTAAAGCAGGCTTTGCAAAATTTGTTTCATAGAAAACTTTTCCGGTCACGCGTGTGCATCATCACTTCACGACTCGGCCAGTTTTTGAAGAAGTTTAAACACTCGTGAAACTAACCCTAATTTCTACTCGCCAAATGCGGCTACCTCTACTATGTCAATCTGAAAAGGTTTACTTGGTGATAGTTGAGATGCCTGAAATAATTATGTCGGCCTAAAAACAATTTATCAGATGACAGTGAATATGCCCGATATAAGTCAGTTTAATTTTTTTAGCGGTAACGACGGATACGCGTAGGCCTTGATAGAAATTAGTTGAACTACTTTCATATGCCCTGATTGAAGTCTGTCCGTATATTATTTATCGTTATAGTTCAATGTTATCGTGTTGTGTTTCTTTTTTTATGAGTACAAGTGGGGATTTGGTAGAGATGCGTTTGAGTAGCACGAGTGCTTTTCTATCTTCTCTCGTGTTCTCCCAACTCCCTAAGTGCATCTGTAACACGAAAGACACATTTTTTTCAAGAACATTTTAGTGCTTAAGAGTCCAAAAACAAAAACAACCTTCTGTTGTCCAGATTCATGGCTCCCCGTGTGTCTATTGAGTTTTATAAAATAAAGTACTGAGTTAACGCGCGTTCTGATTGGGTGTGGTGATGCACTCTTAATATGATCAGCGAGTAGCGATCTACAGGTGTTTTAATAAAAAAAACAGTGGTAGATTCTTTAAGCACTCGTTTTTATCGGTTTAAATTCGAAGGTAGTAAACTAGTTGGTTTAGACTGCTCATTGTCACTTTTATGACTCTGATAGTCAACTCGCCGAAACGCGCCTCGTAGATTATTGATTCGTAGAAAACTTCACCTAGCCTAAATGTTAAATCAGTAGACGCGCGCGCACATCACACAAAAAACGCGCGAAGACGCACTAAAAATATTTTAAAAAAGCGCGCGAAAATTTTCCATATATGTTCTTAACAAACTTAGCTGTAGACTTTACATGCTTACCCAAGTGTGATCATGGTGACGATTGTAAACCACATTGAATCCGGTATACTGATAAACGCGTCTTCTTTGGCTCCAACCTCAATAAAGTACATCATGCTAGAAAATATGATCACCGCCACGAACAGAACAAAAAATAGGGAACTTAAGTCTGGCAGTGTGCTAACCATAGCGGCACCAAATCGCTGCAATCTTTTCGAGTGTCGGGACAACTTAAACACGCGGAAAATCCGTAGAACTCTTAGCACAACAAAAGCGTCCAAATTTATCCCAAATGAGTGCATGAGAAGTGTCAGAAAAAAAGGCATAATTGATAATAAATCAATGATATTCATCGGCGCTTTCACAAACTGTAGAAAGCATGGACAAACACTCAGGCGTAGAATGTACTCGAAGGTGAAAATGACTATGCAAATAACATCAATTAAATCCAGGATTCGTTGCCGTTCAGCACACGAATCGACCCCATCCGTACACTCCACTGTTTCAAAGCAAGTTGTGAAGATACTGAGCAAAATAAATATGCCTACGAAGTAAACAATTACCAATCCAATGTAATGTCTCGGGCCTGACTCAATCTCTCCTTCTAAAGTATTCCAGATATACCTGCGGAAACGACCGCAAGGCGTTGTGGGTGGTGGCGGAACATTTTGCGATTCTTGCGAATGTTCCGAATGCGCTTCGTCGTCTGAAAAGTCCTCGTCAAAACAGCAATCGTGGATTTCTTTTGGAGTAAAACCATAGAATAGCAGTTCCTCCTCAAACAGTTCGCTGCAGTCATCAATTGATCGGTGAAGTTTACCGTTTTGATAATAACTCAGAATGTAGCGAAACAAATGTGGGTCACGGTCAATAAAGAACTCTTTCCTAGCGTTGTCATAAAACTTGGAAGACAACTGATCGTTGCCAAGTAACGTGTCTGGAAACCTGCGCAGTGTGTTTTTCCATGTCATAAATTTTCTACCGCCCACATTTATCACGACTTTTGCATCGGGCAATTCGGGCCGGTTGACTGCGATACTTTCTCTTCTCACAAAATCACGATCATGACGAGTTTTAGTTCGTGATCTGGTCGTGTTACCAGGCATAGAAACAAAAGACGTCATTTTGTCGTGAAAAAACGTATATGTTACCTCATCTTTTCTGAAAGAAAGCACAGTTTAAATGGATAATTAATCATTTGTTGTTAGTAAACCGCAAGTTCTAAACAAGCGATCTAGCAGGCATTACAAAAACAAACAGCCATAACGCGAAATAACCGTGACGAACCCTTTCATGTACTAAACACGCATCATCATTATATGGTAGTTAAACAACGCAGACGATTCTAAAGTGCTTGTAGTTTGGAGTTCTTTGTTGCTTATATGGAAATGCGGTAATTTGTAGACATAATTTAATGCTTACAAATACTTAGTAAATAATAGCAAAGCAAGGCAAAAGCAGGTGTCAGTTTTAGATTTCCAGACGCTTACGGTCTCAAAATCTTTCACCGTTCCCTATACGACATTTGAAAGGCGTCTCATGGTCTAGCTCTACTGACGCTTTACAGCGAGAAATGATTAGTATACATATTGGAAGAGGAGTTGGTTTTGCAGACGCTCAACTGTTGTGCCATTTAGTTCAGAAGTATTTACGAACATCTTTGCCGGAAAGATATATGTTGTGTTATTCCACTAAGATAGTTTTAAAACGCCTGAACTGGTAAGAAATCGTAAGTCAGAGTGACAGATCTTAATAAAAAGCCTATAGCTTCCATTTTTCGATTAATCGGGATTAGAAAAACTATCTTTCGTAGCTAGACTTGCGGTTGTCTAGTAACTGCTTTTACTCATAGACATAGTTTCTCGTTAATCTTGTTGTATTTGTCCTTGTTATTATCACCTCAGTCTACGCTGGCCCGTAGTCAGGAATTACTTTTCGTGGTGACTTTGCCGGCGAAACTCGTGACAAAACTCGACTACAAAAACTGCCTGTCTCAACAGAATTTTCCTTCACATCTTTTCTGCGGTATTCTTACTTCACCTCATAACCTCTTCTAGAATGATAAGTGATTTGTGAATTGTTGATTCATACGTCTCTTTGAGTGTTAATGTTGTACTGACAAAACAAGCCCCAGAACACAAGCGACTTTTTCTTCCGTCAAACAGATGAAAACCAAAAAAAAAGAGAAAGAAACAGAAAACAGTGTTCTGTATTTGCCGTCCTCTGTATTACTGTAACGCTGGCTCCAACGAAAGCTTGTTTTTCATTCAAAAGCCGAAAATAAAGCTTGTCAAAGAAAAAAACATGTCACAATATTGCCGTTTTTTATGAAAAACGTTTATTAAGGACAACTTTATCGGTTGTGTTAGAAACTTATGACACGCACGTAAAAACAAACGAGCAAATCTTGTGTGTGATTGTATGTTACTGAGTTTGAAAAAGTAAATCGTAACGTATACAGCTATTACAGTGTAAACATTCTTTTAAGAAATAAAATAATCTAGATATGTTCGGGTAGTTTTCTGAATATACGCGTGACGCTTCCACGCAAACTTTTAATTGGCAAGATAGTCAATTTAAAGCATGACACTTCAAACATGTTCTTTTTTGTGTTATCTAACTTTGAGTCTGCAGCTTTTCATAGAAAACGCAACAAAGCATAATTGGAACAACGCAAATAGGCGGTACATTGCTGATGCCTGGTCCTCCGGGGCATTCAGATCTAGCAAGTGGAAAGAAAGGGTTTCCCCGAAAGCAACTGAGTAATTTCTTCGGGGGAAAATTTGTCTTAAAGCAACGAAGATATCACGGAACTTCATAACTATAAGTACTTTAATCATTTATATCGTCTCTTTATATCTTTTCAGCAGAAAGGTGTATTCGAATTCTTGCGTGGCGAAACGACTCAGGGAAGGCCTAAACTAATCGAAGCAGCAATCATAAATCGTTTGCCTATTTTTCTTTCTAGAACTTGATGCAACAATTTCTAACTTATTCTAGTGTTTTAGAACGTTCGACAACACACTATGAGAACACCTGTCTACAGGATCGCATCGGCGCCGGATAATAATGAAATGTAGTTGATTGAAAAAGCTTAACACTCCCAGCGGGACGCAAAATGTGTCAACACTACTCCGTGAATCTTATAAAAACCAATAAATGCTAGCTTTAGACAAGAAGCGAGTTGTCTTAAAACATTTTAGAAATCGAAAGCTTTGAGCATCGACCTTGATAGCTGCTAAGGTATCTTAAAACAGAACAGAAAAAAGGGACCTACGCCGGCTATGTTTACTAGAAAAAATGTCTCTACGTTTAAATAAGTCGATAAAGTAAACGGCTAGATTGCCTTTCACTATCAACTCGTATGTAAGTTTTCTCACCCGCAAAATCTGATAAAAGCAGTGTGCCTCAGATATCACACTGAACTGAATGCGGTTAAGAGTGTCACGCTTGGCTTGCTCAGCTGTACTGTAAGACAAAACTCACCGACAGTCTACTTGTCCAATTCTGTACAAGTCTAACTGGGTAGTGTATAGCAAAGAAGTATCAGTTTTATCAAAAAGGCGACAAACTACATTTCTGCTCACCAGGTTCTTAATGGTGGGTTCCTTATCTAGGACAGTTCGCTAAGAACCGGCTGGGTTCTGGAATCTCGTAGCACATTCTGCTAAACTACTAACAACTTTATTGAGAGCTTTGTCGCCGTTTAATAATACATATTAAAAACATACGTTTGATCTATAGAGTGAATATTTTTACCTCAAATTATGGTGCCCTATTGTTCGCTAAACAATACGATCTTCATTCCCTGTTCAATCGCAATCTATTCTTCACTCCGACGTTAAATGGTTCGGTAAATGAAAGTACGTGTAGGGAGCCCAGACACTCAATGAAGCAGAATTCTGTTTATGGTCGTTTTAACGAAAACACCACTTTTCTTGCAGCAGGGTGTTTTTTTTTTGTTCTGTAGTAGAATTTTTTTTTCAAAATCGATTTTGCAAACATTATTAATAGACCTCTATATCTTAATTAGTATCTCCTTAGTTATGAAAAACATAAGTGGGCCGAGGTGTTTTAAAGTCTTTGCAGTCCACACGGAAAATGATACAGCTAATAGTGTGGAAACATTTCGAACTTCCCCTGTGGTCGACTGCCCATCAGCCGAGTAACATTTTGATCTACGTCAGCTTATGGCTGTTCATTGAACACTAGTTGTTAATCATTGATTTTCCTCCAAATACGGTTCAGATATCTGACAGACCGTAAAAACGTACATCAAGAACCTACATGGTTTCTAAAATTTGAATCTTTATACCACGGTTATACATTCACCAAACGCCCCGGTTCTAAAGTCACTGTATTATAGCCACTGAGTCAAATGAATCAAACAAACAAAACATTTACTTCTTTTCGGATTTTAGAGTAATGTTGAATCAGCTAATTTCTCCGAAGCCACAGAAACACTTGACACAAATACAAATACATAAACATAAAAACAATTTTAAGTGTTAAAAGAGGCCTTAACCGCCGCCTGAATAACTCAGTTGGTAAGGCGCCAGCCAGTCGTGCGGGAGGCCTGGGTCAAATTCCAGGTGACGGATCTGCGCTCAGGGTCATAAAACAACTGAGGAGAAGGTGCTGCCTTTCCTCTAACATCTGCAAACGGTTATGCTTTCGCGTTTTCTCGGATAGGCAGGTTAAACCGTAGTCCTTCTAAGTCCTATAAATGGGTTGTAAAACCAGGTGGATTTCCCGAATACCCCAAGAGTAGCAAAAGACTAGAAACTAGACAAGCACCCAGTCTTGGACTGAATCAGTGAATGGTTGTAGCAGAAACAGCTTATCGCCTTTGGTCTGGCGTTTTGAAAAGACGCAACGCACAGCATGGAATAGCAAAAAGATTGGTCTTAGTAGCCACTGACTTTCTTTATCTAACTAGTTATTTATTCTTGTGATCTAAAGCAACAATCTTACCACAACGTTTATGAAAATGGAGCTGTGCGACTTTCGAGTAAATAAGTTGCCATTAGCTTAAGGGCGAACCTTCATTGCTGCTGCTGGCAAGGATGACTCGTGAAACCGCTTGGCTCACCAGTTCCTGCAAGATGAAAAAGGTTTGATTCAAGTGACAGAATTTCTTTTTAAAAACGTTGTTACAAATGAATTAGTTCTGTTGATACAGACTTTATTCTGTGTTTGTACAGCTAGCTGTGGAAAACAGTCGATTTACATTCAATTCCAATGAATAGTTTGTACTCTGTTTGTGGTAACATAGAACAGTTGTACGGTAGGTGTAAGCTAGCTGCTTCTCTTGATCCAAAAACTATTCCAGAAAATTATCTCTACTATACATTTTTATGCTAAAAAGTCACCAACATCCGGGGCAGTACTTCACACATGTTAAGGACCAACCGCTTAGAAAGGAAAACAAAAACAAAACACTTGTGATGTACTATTCTACCAAACGTAACTGTTTCGCATCCCCCATCCCCTTGGTGTATATCTCTCCTCTGCACAAAAGCACTTCATCATCAACATGAATGAATGGTCGAACAAGTTAAAGAAGTGCATATCTGTAAATCTGCATGACCGCGTTCAAAGGGTCAACTGGCCAAGGGCACCTTCATGTACAGTCAATTTAATACTATTCATCACTTAGTCGTCTAACCTTCATAGCTCTATTCACTTCAGTCCTGACGTCACGGCTGAGCTCAGAGCTTGTCTTCAGTAGGAGTGAAACTTGCACTTGTCCCTAACAAAATGATTGATATTACAGAATGGTAATCGTACATGGAGAGAATTCATACTACTTATTCCCTCCCGGCCCAGTACTCCCCATTAACAACTATTTCATTGATTTCGGAAATTAGCCCTAAGTTCATGCCGAATCTTACAGCAGGTAAAATAAACAATGATCTAAGATTGTGAACGCTTAGTAATTAGTACTGTTGCAGTAAAGCCGCCATATTGATTATTCGAGTGGCACTTACGACTAGTTTAACTGTTGCACTGTTTCTGGCCTTTGCTGGTCTTATTTTTCCTCGGAGGGTTTCAGCAAAGCTCTAGAATCTTCGGCAAACTTTCTCCAAAAGCAATTAACGAAAGATGTGAATCTATTTTCCCGTAAGTTTTAACACACTGCAATGTCCTGATAGCTGTTGTTTATGCGGTTTGTGATACTTTTCGTTTGAGTTCATTCTACCAACATTGGTTTCGTTGAGCTAAATCAATTTAGTACCTTGTTAGACTTTTAATAAGCTATTAAACCACTCATTACAATTGGTTCAACGGTCTAATTTGTGGCTTCGACAGAATTTCTGAAGTTTTAACTTAAAGTTATTAATGTAAATAATTCGAGAACATTCATACTTGTGATAAAAAAATCAGAGTAGAAAACCAGTATAACATAATGTTTTATTGTTCAACCAGCAAAAGTAGCAAACAACGTTAAGCGATACATGAGTGTAATGATTTACAAAACTGGATTAATGCTAATTAATGGCCTTCACAAAACAACTACTTTATTCAAAATAACATCCGTCGATCGATTCTCCAATACTAGATAGCTCTTGTCTCACTTAGTTCTTAACAAGTTATTTTTTTGTTCTTAAATGATAAAATAGGTTTGTGTGAAAACATGAACTCAGTGAAGTTTATCTGTCTTCAGAAGAATGAGCCAAATCGATGCACATACGGACTAAAAGTGCAACTTTTACCACCAGTTAGCGAAATAAAGAAAAATAAGCGTACCTACATGCTGTGTTCTACAAAAAGAATTATCTGACCGCGAAAAACTTACTGATTTAATCTCACCTATTTTAGATAATAAGAGCTGAGTGGTTTATATAGGGCATACACGTACTGGTTCTAAGAAGTTTGTTTACATTCGGTTTTATGCTAGCAGCATCGTAGCAACAAACAAATTTTAATCTAGGAGTGTTTTGAAACACTAATAATACTTGCAACTGTCATCCGTTTTGTAACTGAACTGAACTAAGGAATTTGAAAGGAGATTTTTCGTACAAATGGTAAAATCGCCCGGCAGTCGATACGTTAATCGATTCGAAATCCATCATTGTTTTAACTCAACGAAAGAGACTTAATTTTGTGTATATTATTAAAATATGTCTTCACGTGCCAATCGTCAAAATTATCAGCAGTACTATTCGAAAGTTACTTTAAACCCGTAATTTGTTGCGTACTAGGTAACACAGTTGATGTTTTTGTATAATAAAGAAACCGACAAATTAACTGTAACTGAACCATACATTTGTGTTATGCGTAAGTCTCGTGTATTTCATTTACAGGTTTTATATAAACGGGCCTATTATTCGTACTACTAAAGTGATTCGCGGCTCGCATGATAGAAAAAAAAAAGAGTAAACAACTTTAAAATTTCAATGGCAGAAAAGGAAGTTATTTTATTCCCTTTTACTGAACTCGTAAAACAAACGTTATCCGAATTCGAACAGTACTTTTTGCTTCTTCTTGTTTTTGTATCTGTCGCTAAATTCGTAACAAAGACGAACTTTTAAGTCAGTTTCAGAAAACTATAGCTTCAGGAAAAACATACATTCAATATAGAGAAACGAAACATTTTTTTGAAGTTATCATTACTTACCCAAAGTATTTCTTCACTCTTTCTTCTGAACTGATCCAAAAGAAGTTTTCAGATTATTGCCTCAAATAAATGATACAGTCACAGGGCGCAAAGCAAAACGTTCTCACCCATTGAATTGCAAATGCTGACGTGAGAATGTTTATTAATATTTAATTTTTAGTAAGCTTACAATCTAAAATCGAACAGTGTTGTTCGAAAAAGGTCACGATTCATTTTCAACATGGAAAGTAGACTATCTCCAATAACCATGTCGCTGTACAATTTTGAGTTGCACTATTACGGCAAAGCAGGCGGCGAGAATCCGCAAAATGTCGACGATACACTTATTTTAAAATCCGCTCTGTAGTAAGAGAAACACAAAGGAACTTGTTCCTCTAGGCGGTTCACAGCGGGGGTCGAGACAACAAAAACAGCTCGACAGTAGGGGATGAGAATTGCTACGTGTTTAAGTGTTACAGGCTGACAAAGTATCACTAAATACGTAAAGATCAAATCAGTACACATCCATCCTGAGCCCCCTGTCTTGTTTGTTGTAATATTGAAACTCTGGACCGAACTTATCCCTTGTAGATAGATCTTCGAGTTCTGCAAGGAAAGGACGGCGAAGTCCATCGGCCGGCGAATCACGTTGATTACTTTAAGTTTCCCGATTCAATTTAATGATCTAGCGTCTCAAATAAACATATGAAAAATTTATTTTCCAGAATACGGTCCACAGTGCAAGACTTGCGAAGGAGAAGGGAAGAGACTTTTCACACTAACTTGGATATATTTAAGATTGTTTTAATAGTCGGCTTACTCTGGTCAAACATGTATCAATTTTTTTATTGCATTCAACCTCGAAATGACAACATAGGCAACCTTTATCTTGTTGGAAGGACTGACTATAGTGATCACAATGCCGAGTTATCACAATGGCCTGTTTGCGGAAAACAAAATTCACAATGTGTACAGCTAAAAGGCTGGAACGTGGCAAGAGCTACAAATTGAACTACAGACGAAATCCCTAATTAACCTTACAATTGCCAAAATTGTTGAAAGACAAATTACAACTAAAGTGACATTGGCCGTTTTTGACTCTCGCAACGACTGCAGCTACTTTTTGAAGTTATTATTGGACACATTACGCCGCGTGTTAAAACCTGCAACTTGTTTCACGATGTTGGGATCTTGTTCTCTGTTTCCAAGTATCTTTTCCCCATTTTTCTTTTATTTTCTTTAAACCAAAACCACTGCAAGCTGCACACTCCAGATAATGCACCTGCAATGTTCACTCATTCAATCACTGAGTGAAAAGTTGGACGGAAAAGTTGCTTTGTTTAAACAGCACCTGAAGTTTAAACGCCGATCTGAGATGACTATAAAAGATCAATGCACTGATGGCTACCTGCACAATGGCTGTTTCCGACCTTGCCAGCTCCTGAGAGGTTCTCTGTATATTCGGACAAAAAATTTGACTTACACTCCCTCCTTCTCAGATTATCCCGAGCAAGCCTAGGGCTAGGTTAGTAGTCAACAGAAATATCAATATCAATTTCTATCTAATTCGTTCAATCGCCAGAAATTACATAAATCATACTTTAGCATAAG
>JAOBRD020381393.1:7422-19828 GCA_027575215.2 Hydrozoanthus sils
AATATATTCTCTATCTGTAAACCAATTCATTGTCTTATGATTTTTGTTAGAATATATTCTCTATCTGTAAACCAATTCATTGTCTTATGATTTTTGTTAGAATATATTCTCTATCTGTAAACCAATTACTAATGTTTATTATACTTCAACTAGTTTCCTTTTGTGTTACATCTGCAGATGGCGTAGTACTGCAAGAGTTCGAGCGTCGAAGTGCTGATTTAGAGGAAATGGGACCGAGTCATCCCTTGAGAAGTCTGGTGACTAGTTGTTTAGAAAATGACCCTCATAGGCGCCCTAATGCAGAAGAGGTTATTGAACTACTCAAGGAGTTTAGAATGCCAGCCGAATCTGGTCTTTACGGGTCTTCCGAGAGTATTGCTCGAAGTTTGCCTTCTATCAGCAGGATTTCTTCCGACAGCCATTTTGATTACAAGTTTAAGATCATTGTTCTTGGAGAGAGCGGTGTTGGTAAATCAACAATTATATATCGATTTATTAACCCTACCGCTGGGTTTCCTCATTTGGAGTTCAAAGCAACTGTCCCCCTGGCCGAACATCATGAGCGTCTTCAGTTTCACGGTAAATGGGTTCATCTTCACTTGGTGGATACTGCTGGCCAAGACAGGTTTCATAATATTGTGGATATTGTGCCTCAGATGTACCGCGGGGTTGAAGGGGCTGTTGTAGCGTTTGATGTCAGTTGTAAGGATTCATTTAGTCGAACCCCAAAATGGGTTAACCTTGTCCGAGAAAGACTGGGTCCTTTAGTGCCGATTATCCTTGTTGGAAACAAGACGGATGAAGCTACCCGTAAAGTTGAGTCGAATATTGCAGAAAGATATGCCTGTAAACACAATCTTTTTTACATCGAGACTAGCGCTAAATCGCGAACGAACATTGACGAAATCTTCTCTGTATTGATTGACCTTCTGATACAAGACAAAGACAAAGAACTCGAAGTGGAAACCACCGGCGACAGAGCAATGGCTTGTTACAAACAGCAAACCAATACAACGTTATCATTACCAATACGAAATGCAATCACCCAACGAGATGCCTCGTCTGCCAGATCAACACTGAGCCCAGGAGGGATATTGTTACAAGATACGGAAGAACATACAGACATTGGGAATATAAATACTACAGCTGGTGACTATTCGAAGCGCCGATCAAAATGGCGTTGTTGTTCATCTGGCTAGGACAACTAGTTTCGATTTTGAGTGGAACCCGCCACCTTCTTTTAGATGCACCACTGACCAAAGTCTCTCAACAAAATGCAGTTGCAAGTTTGAACCGCAGGTCTCCAGCCGAGGTTATTTGGTGTTTGTACGACTCAAGTACGTAAAGTGTAAGGAAAACTTGCTGACGTTGCTGACTAGATCGGAAGATCGTGATCAGTCTAAAAGAACATATTTAATATGGATGTCAAAAACACTGTTGCAAAGTCCGATGAAACAACCTGAAAACCCTGGGTTCTGGTATAAAAATCGACTGGCTATCAATAGTCTTCACTAGGATCGAGAGACAATATGTAGTTTGCATTCGACTAACTAAGAGAGAAACGACCGGAAGTTACAAGAAATCATAAATTGTGTAATGATATTTGAAAAAAAAACGAACAACAAGATGTCGGTAAAGAGATAGAAACAGTATAGTATGCAGTTGGTTCGCATCATTCAAGAAACGAAAACAATGGAGTCTACCAGACGAACTGCAAGCTGCGAAAAGCCAAATAAACAGTAATAGTGCAGCTGACAATAAGATGATTAAGGAGTTACTGCTATTCATATCAAAAGGTTGAAGCGTTTTTGCCTTTTGAATTAGGTGTCGTTAATGTGCTTTTCTAATAAAAATACGCTCGTATACCGCTTTAATTTTTCAGTAGGAGCAAGAAGCATGCATGTCTGTTCGAGAGTGATCATTACTTAATGAAGATTGAAGTGTGCAGAAACTTCTTTTTGGACGACCTGTAATAAAACTCTAAGATAGCCATTCACACAGCAGTTTCTGTAGTAAGTAATACCTATAGTAAACAATAACTTTTGCTTAGACTATCGGAAAAGTTTGATATGTTAGATATCGATGAAATCAGTGCCAATTTCTAGCTTTCCCAAACAGACTTCAAAGAAAAAATTTAATTTCCCAGTGCTTTGCCAATAAACAAGAAAGTGGCCAGTGTAATTATACCTCTATTAATGCATTTCTGCCATGAACCAGCACGTTCTAGTCATTCTCGAAGGCGAAAACAACGAGCGGCGAAGCCGCGAGAACGCTTGCTGTTTTCGCCATCGAGAATGACTAGAACGCCAAGCTACGCTGGCTAGTGTCAAACCCGCAACAAGCTTTCATTTTCAACATCAAGACGAATAAAATCTTGGCTTAGAGCAAAATTGTCGCAAAAAATTAAACGCTTCAATCACACGGCCTTGCTAAACACCCAGAGGACCCGCACCTATAACTTACGACTTGTGAAATTGGCAAACGAGTTTATAGCAAGAAATGCAAACGGGAAAAGAAACTTGGTACTTTCACAGTGCAAGATCTTTTACCACAATCAGCTGGACTCTACAGACTCGTTTTGATTTCATCGTTATTTGTTACTTTTGTTGTTTTAACATGTTCATGTTCAGCTGTTTATAGCGTAACACTCTTTAACAAAAGCAATCAGCACTAGTTTCGACTCGACCTAACCTCACTTGACTGAATGACCATGAAAAGGTTGAGCTTGTGTAATCACAACGAACTTCAACTTATAAAATTTCACAACTTTTTTTACGATTATCAGTTTTAAATGCATTTCTAGCGGTTCTAGAAGCAAAATTTTCCGGAGGAGGATGCCCCCAGACCCCCCTAGTGCGCGCCTGTGGTGCTTGCTGCTCGCGCATTCAGAGCTCATGATAATGAGGGGAAAAACTTTCAAATTTGCTTCCTAGCAGTTGCAAACCAAAAGGGCAGTTTACAAAGAAACAACAGCCGCAACCATTTTCCCCCTAGCAATAGCTTACCCATTATAGATCAATTATCATTGCCGGCATAACCAATGGCTGATATTAACTAGATCCTCGGATCGTTGTTATTGTTTATGTCCTCATTGCCTCAGTCTCTTTTATATTCAAAATTTTTCATTGCAGTGGGAGTTCAAAAATGTTGTGAAAACTTTTTACAGAAAGGCCGTTCAGGGAAGTGTGCAATAAAACTATGATAACGTCTTTTGTCTGATCTGCATGCGTTCGTTTTTTTATTTAAAAATCTTGATGCGTTCGCCTGGGACACTGAGTTTGAAATTCAGAACACAGGACAACTTTGGAAAAAACTGCAGTGACTTTGTAAGCAACTCGTTTCCTTCTAGTTGAACACAAGCTTTTGCGAAATGTAGCGGCGAGTTCGAATTTAGTACCTACCAATATAGCTAATAATATGCACAGTATAGTTTTCTATTCGTTTATTAAGGTCAAGAACTTGAAATCAAGATGTTTTTCTTTTGATAGTACTAGAGTTCCGCAAACATTTCAAGGTTTTCGCACTGAACGATCGCAAGAACGATTTCAAATTTGTTTCCTTGCTAAGAATATAACAGAAGTAAAATACATAGTTATGAGACAACACTTCGCGATGCGTGAACATGCACTTCTTCGTCTGCGAATTATGTCATGCTTAGTTCACTCGGCAAACGAAAAACTGATGCTGAATCGAACAACAATTAAATCAACTTGCATTTCCTATAAACTGAAATACTCATACACTCTATTCACCACTTTTTCAGTTTTCCGTCATCGAAGACGGGCTTTTACTATTTTGAAATCACATGCCGTTGTGATTTGTGTTCAGAAACTTTTTAATCAGCTCTCTTACTAAAACAAAATTTATGATCTTCAACGAGGTGACATGTTTGTAATTTCGAATTCTAATGTTCCTGCCTATACTTTATGCTTAATTCTAAGGCCCCGTCCATACTAACCCGGGTAAATTTGAAAACGGATAAATATGTGCGAAAACGAATAAAATGTTTTGCGTCCACACTAGAAGCCGGATGAATTGTTTCGCGTCCACACTAATACGATCTTTGCCGGATAATCAATAAAGTCATCCGAGATCATTTTGCCGCCACCTTTGAACGTTGTTTTGTTTTGGCTGGGAAGCAAAAATGGTCAAACAAGGCAAAAAAAGTAAAATCGACTACTTTTCATGGTCCGATGATGAAGTTGAATTGTTGTTAAACGTGACAATCGACTATAAGGCATCCAAATCGATGGAAAACGTTGACTGGGAGTCAACAGAACTGTACAAACAATATTATTTACACGTCTCTGTAGAGAGTACAAGTTATGTAGTGCATTATTTAGCTCCAAACAAGTGATTAAAATTGATATAACACACAAACAGACCATAATCATACCGACCGCCATGTTGTATTCAAGATTGCCATGGAGACGAGCCTGAAGCGTATTCAAAAAGCTCCGTCTTCCAAAAGATTCACGTCCACTAACACGCTTAGCCAGCGTATTCAAATCTATCCACTCTGGAG
Source organism: Hydrozoanthus sils (assembly GCA_027575215.2). NCBI lineage: Eukaryota > Metazoa > Cnidaria > Anthozoa > Zoantharia > Hydrozoanthidae > Hydrozoanthus > Hydrozoanthus sils. Next base: position 11,948 of record JAOBRD020381393.1, read on the forward strand.
AGCGTATTCAAATTTTATCCGTTTTCGTGGATGAACTTATCCGGATATGTGCGTATTAGTGTGGACGGATGGCGTATCCGAAGAAAAATTGATGCATTTTCAAATTTGCCCAGGTTAGTGTTGACGAGGCCTAAGAAGTAATTATAACATATTTCAAGGCTCGAAATAACGGCCGGGCAGGCGCCGGACACATTGTCCGGTCAAACATGATTTTGTCCGGACATACGCGTTTTTGGTCGGACAAATTCAATCCATCTTAACTAGTTGCAATAGAGACTACATTTTGCAAGTTACATGATCTTTAAACCTTTCAGCAACAGCAACTCAAAGCAAGCCGGATTTGCAATAAAAATTAGAAGTTTTAATTTCATTTCTAACTCTTTGTTATACTGTATTCAGCCACGTGGAGTGCAAGATACAACCGCATCGTTTGGCTAAAATCTGACCAGGTCGCTTACAAAAATTACTGCAATTTTAACTTTTGAATACAACATAACATTTTAGCTTTCAATTTTGATGAGCATACTAAAAAAAAACTTACCAACTTTTCAATAAAATATTGCAGTTTGCCGCAGAGAACTCCACTGTTGAACAAATTGAAGAAACCGATTTCGTGAATAAGATCAATAAACAAACTGAATACTTTGTTCCGTACGTGCGACAAACTTTCAAAATAAACCTTAATTTTACGACGGAAAATTTAGTCCGTCTAGTTTAATATCATTTTTTTTCGGGAACACAATAAGATTGAATAATTTCTGTAATGATTGTCAGCGTCTCAAAAAATTTCCTTTTAAAGCGCAAATGTTGTCCGGTCATCCACAGATCTGTCCGGATATTATCCGTTGACCGGCCGTTATTTGGAGCCCTGTATTTCTTAAGCAATATATGGGACAAGTGAAATTTCCTTCGGACAAGTGGAACTCAAATCTCACTTGTCCCATGAACAAGTGAGAAAAAGGAAAAGTTGATTGCCCCGAGTGGCCAAGCACCACAGAATACTTGTTGCGATGGTTCAGAACACTTCCTGTTTCTAGGTTCAATATGTTAGGATTTGATAACCAAAGCAAGTTTGGAGTAATTTTCTGATGGCGATAAACATTTCTTGAAACTTTGTCCTAGTTTTTTTTCTCAAAGTTTGATGATTGTGCCTAATTACTGTTCATGACTCTGAAAGGTACTGCAGCAAAAATGCTTAGATTATACGACAGCATCGATTTCCATGTTTTTGGCTATCTGACTGCAACAGTGGTGATTCTGGTATAGGCGAATTGCTTTTCACGACTAATAGCGCGTTTGGCTCAAATATAGGCTTTCCTTCGGCGCCGTTTGGAGTGACGTACTGATCGGAAATGTTTCGCGGCTGCGGCGAAGATGGGCGCCGATCCCGAATAATAGAATCATGGAGTACCTTATCTTTGTCAAGTGTCGGCTGTTCATTCTGTTGTTGTATAAGCAGGTTAATCAGAACCGCAAACGTTTCTTCAATATTAACACATGACTTACTGCTGGTCTCCATGTAAAACATATTGTTGTCGGCCGCCGCAAGCTTTCTTGCCTTCTCTGAGGTAGTCGGCGGGAGATTAGGCAGGTCGCTTTTGTTCCCAACCAGAACAATAGGAATCCATGATCCTTGTTTACTTCGTACTAGATCTACCCACTTTCCTACTTCAGAAAGTGTTACCTCGCAACTGAGGTCAAAAACAACGATTGCCCCCTTAACATTCAGATAGATCTGAGGAACTGCGTCATTGATGCTGTGGAAACGTTCTTGGCCAATACTGTCTACAATCTGAAGATGAACCCATTTACCACTAACTTGAAATTCCTCGAAATACTCTCCAAACTTAAAGGACGGTGGAAGCTGGTGAAAAGGTTCAAGCGGATGAAGTAGGCGCCGGATCATTGTGGATTTTCCCACTCCACCTTCCCCTAGAACTATTACCTTGAATCGATAGTCATTATGTCTTTGAGGAATTAATTGTATGTCTTGCGGTGTGCGAGACAGCGATGTTTTTGAACCTTCTATCGCGTTTTTCCGATGCTTTAGATCTTTGACAATGCCAGCGGCTGAAGGTCGACGTTCTGGCTCATTTTCCAAACAGCTTTCGACAAGGTTTCTTAACGGATGATCTGGCCCCATTTTGTAGAGTTCATCACTTCTACGTACGTATTCTTCTACCACTTCCCCCTCTGAAAAGGAATTTTTGACAATCAATACCATAGTAAGCTTAAGACGATACGCCAATAGTAATGGGAACCGTGCTAGTAAAACAATTGCGACATTGATAGAAAGATAGTAATAGTAACAATAACACTTACTTCGAAAATGATAGTGATAGTAACGGTAATGGTAGTAACGACAGTAACAGTAACAGCAACAGTGACAATAATAATAGCTGTGACAGTGACGGTGACAGTGAAAGTGAAAGTGAAAGAGACAATGACAATAATAGTGACAGTAAAAGTGACGGTGACAGTGAAAGTGATATTGAAAGTGACAGTGACAATAATAGTGACAGAGATAGTGACAGTGAAAGTGACGGTAAAAGTGAAAGTGATAGTGAAAGCAACAGTAAAAGCGACAATAACAGTAACAGTGACGGTGACAGTGACAATAACACTGATGGTGACAGTAACAGTGGCAGCGAAAGTGACAATACCAAAGACAGTCACAGCAATAGTGACAGTGACAGTAACAGCAACAGTGAAAGTAACAGTGACAGCGAAAAACCAGTGACAGTGAAAATAATAGTGAGAGTGAAAATAACAATGACAGTGACAGCAATAGTGACAGTGAAAATAATAGTGAGAGTGAAAATAACAATGACAGTGACAGCAATAGTGACAGTGAAAATGGCAAGGAAAAAGATAGTGAAAGTGACAGCAACAGTTCCAGTGATGGTGAAAGTGACAGTGACATTAACAGTGACAATGAAAGTGACAAGGAAAAAGATAGTGAAAGTGACAGCAACAGTTCCAATGATAGTGAAAGTGACAGTGAAAGTGAAAGTGATAGTGAAAGTGACAGTGAAAGTGGCAGTGAAAGTGACAATGAAGGTAACAGCAACAGCTACAGTAGCAGTAAAAGTGGCTGAAACATTGAGAAATACTATATAACATTCCTTGGTTCGTTAGAAGACATTTTTCTTTACAAAAGTCAAGGTTGAATTACTGACTTGCAGGAGGTTCAACAAAAGTTGAAGACTAATGGTTAGGCTAGCACAGTCAGTCAGTAAAAGTGACTTAGTAAATCGTTGATTGAAAAGTAAATGGTTGAGTAAAAGTAAGTGATGTAGCAAGTGAGATGTGTAGTTAATGTAAGTGAGCGGTTGTACAATTAAATTGATTGGGTGCCAGATAGTCTGTTTGTAAGTAAGGTGAATCTTATGCCAGCTAATAAGTGTATTCATAAGCATCGAAATTCAATAATAAAGTTTCTTTCACTGTTTAATACACTAGATATTGAACAACTGGTAAGTGAGCGGGTGTTTTAATGATTGGAACGAATGAATTTCAAGTATAGTATTTATTTACTAATAGTAATAAAAACAACAACACCAAGCAAGCAAGTGAGAAAATAGTGTGCAAAGATGCGAGTGAATTAATCAGACAGTAAGTATAAAAGTATCTGATAACGTAAATAGATAAGTAAGTGATTTAGTGAGAAAGTAAATGAGAAAGTACATAAGTAAGTAATTAGGTAAGTGAGTAAGTAAGTATTTGAGTGGGTTAGTAAGTGAGTAAGTATTTAAGTGAGTTAGTAAGTAAGTAAATGAGTACGTGAGTAAGTATGCGAGAAAGCAAGTAAGTGAGTGATTCTGCTCAACAAAACAAATTAAACTAAGAAAACTCATATCCTATGTAAGATTCAGTTATAGAAATGAAAGTTTCTGTTAAAGTATAAAAAAGTGATTAAAGCGAGTGAGAAGAGAAGCTTAACCTTCTGTAAATGGTCCAGCGAAGCAAAATGGCACTTGTCCAACAATGACCTCCAGTAGCACAACACCATAAGAGAAAATATCGACTTTAGGGGTGTAACTGGTCTTACGGGCATAACCTCTGGAGGGGTACATTTCTGGTGCCGCGTACAGCTCCGCGCCAGGAAGGGTAGTCGCTGTGGTAAAGTAATTGTCAAACACTTTTGCCACCCCGAAATCTGCAATCTTTGCTCGCTTTTCACGAGTAAGGAGAACATTCCTGGTCGATAGGTCTCGATGGACAACCGATTCCTGATGTAAATACCGTAGACCTTCGGCGACATCGAGCATAAATCGAACAGTATCCGGGAAAGAGACCCTTGGTTGCATCGTAGACTCACGGATATAACTTGCCAGATCTCTTTCGAGAAGTTCCATAATGATCAGCGGCGATTCCCCGGGATGGGCGATAACCCGGTAAAACTCCACAATGTTTGGGTGCTGTATTTTTCCCAATATCTCGCATTCTTTCTTAAACCTCTCAACAAAGAATTTCTTTTGTTTATGGTTGTAGTCGTTTTGGAAATGAATATTTTTAATTCGTTTGGCTGCGACTTGCTTCCCCATCCATTCTGCGCGAAAAACTTCGCCGTAACCTCCTTGTCCGATGTGAGCAATTAATCGCACTTCGTTGGGCAAGCTCGAATTTCCCGCTGCCATTGTTTTTTGTTCTCTGAAGTTACTTTTATCCCATTTCTTTGAACGTACGTTCTAGCTAGAACTCATCTACTTAGAAATACAGCGAAAATGACAATGGGTCATATTAAAACCCAGTAACCAAGGAGGGGACGGTCGGGAGTTCTCCTGAAAGGATTTTATTTTTATATGCAATATTTGATCAACATCAGTTCTACGGACAACATTGTGTTTCGAAGAGCGTTACTGCCACAAGTAAATTCTTCTTCTTTAGGATGGAGAAAATACATCAATGATTTATGAAGCTGCAAAATTCAAGTCCCCACCCACCTCTTGACGATAACGAAATGTTCGCTCTACTCTCACGCATTTCTGAGAAAGGTGGATAATATACTCAAAACATTCCGGGAAACCGTCGTAATATGATAATTTCCGAAAGTCCTGTTTGTGTACTTGACATGTTTGGGAACACGCAATGACATTGACAAAGAAAATAATGATTGATCTTAAAACCGTTTTATAAAAAGGCAGGTATTGTTTGTAAATAGATTCTAAAAGGTTCTAAAGAATGGTTACAAAATCTTCAAACCACTCTGAACAATTTTAGAATAACTCGGCCATTTATGCGGTCCAGTGCAATTCAAAATGAATTAACCTGAACTTTTCGCTATGAGTTTACGTTTGATACTGATAGTTTAATAGCCCATTTTCAACATCTGCCGTTTTTATACTAAAGACGAATTATCAGTCTGGACGAACTAGGGCGAACACTTGTAATTTGTCTGGTTATACATGCGTCTCCCATATAAAGACAGACACAAGACGTATTATGCGCCTACAGACAAAGTTCCAAACGGATTCGTCTGGACGCATAGTGCGTCTTTGTGTATAAAGACCACAGGCAACAAACCAACAACGCCAACTACTCCACTAAATACTGAGCACTTTGAGTTGCTTGGGCAATGGAGAACATTAATTTAAACGAGGTGAAAAACCGGAAAAGCTCAGGTCTGAAGTTCACCGCAGAAACAGAAATAAGAATACGTCTCAGATACCCACAGGCACAGGTCAGCGCACGTTTCTATATAGTGATGGCAGTTATTCTGTGAAACGAAAATTATATATTAAAACCCTAAGCCGAGGTACCTGAGAGTTATAAGAAATATAATGCAAATGCGAGTCCGTAAATAAACATTTCAAAATCAAAAGATGATTTATAAAGAAATGAAATTTTTCTCTTTGTTTGTGGAATATTTCAACGTTTAATTCAACATCATTTTCAAACAACAATTTTGAGAAGGAATGCGATCACTTAAGTATACTACTCTTTTCTTAAACAATGTAGCCTTTTTGCCTTGCCAGATTTGTTTTGTTCCATCATAACTACTATAATAATTATTTCAATTTCAATTCTCATATTTCCAATGCGATATTAGACAATGCAATCATCCTTGAATCAAATTCTTAGTGGTCCGTGCTAAGTTTTCTAGAAGCATAATTACATCACGAAACTTAAACCATTAATCAACCATGGTTTGAAAGCCTCGAAAAATTGCCATAATTTGAAAGCTTTTGTAATTCAAATTAGCGTATTGTATTTAAGTGATCGTATTCCTTGTCAAGTTGTTGGTTGAAACTGAATGTTGAACTACACGTCAAAATATTCCATAAACAACCAGAAAAATCTTATTTCTTTTATAAATCATGTCTTAGTTTTGAAATGTTTATTTTTGGACTTGCATTTGTAATATCCGTAAAATAGTGTAAAACATATCTTTTGACGCTCATAGTTCGTAGCGTATATTCTGATTTAAGATAATATAATAAGAAAATTCGTCATTATTTTGATTTTGTATATTTCGTACAGACTTTTTCCGAACTGACTAAAGACCATCAAAAGTTGCATACAAAATAGGGTAAGAGCAGGCCCATAGCTAGGGGAGGGGCCGGGGGACCCCCCCCCCCCCAATAATTATGAAGGATAAAAATGAAAAGTAATTTAAAATAGATGAATTTCGCAGATTTTGCAGGGCAAATTTATTGTGATCTTACTTTGATATTTTTTTGAATATAAGAGTTCATATAAATTAATTTTATAAACACTGTTATTGGTATAATTTATATTCTTACTCTCTATAACTATAACGCGTTGAATTGTCTGCGAAATTATAGAAAGAATGACGGTAGCTAGAATAAGAACAACCAAATGCTCTTTTACTAAGCTGACCTATTGATAATAAAATCCTGTAGAGTGAAGCAACTTGCCTTGTGATTGGGCTTTGTGGTTTACAATCTCTTGAACTAACCGTATGTTGCCACAGAAATCTGGGTCAGCCACACTCCAAGCCAAGTTCTCAGTTGAAAATATAGCCTAGCACAGGTAGAAAAATATGTGTACTAGGTTTTAAATTTTGGTGCGATTTTAGCGATTTCAGGAATAAAATTTCGAAAATCTTCCGGGAGAGCATGCCCCAAGACCCCCCTAGATTTTGCTCGCGCCTGCGGTACTCGCTCGGCCAAATTGGTCCCCCCAAAAATATTTTACCCAGCTACGGGCCTGAAGAGTGTTGTTATAACCGATTCCAAACGTGACTCAGACAAACAGAGGCATGTTCGACAAAAAGTTGTACAGAGAACGTAGCAATCTTGTAAATCTAAGAATCGATTTTTTGTTAAATCTTAAATATTATGGTCGGTTCAAAACATTGCATTAGCAGAAAAAAATGAAAATGCAAGGCCGAGTACTGCGAGAATTTAAACGTATCAGTGGAAAGACGCGATTAGAAGATCAGACAAAGCCAGAATTTGCAGTGCTAGACAGCTGTTTCGTCCTTATTGGGACTCGTCACTGACACGTAGCGATATGAATAGATATATCGGAACGAGTTCTAGTTTATCTATTACGCTCGAACGCTGTAACTTAATCCTTATTTCTATCAAACGACCCCAAGATCAAACGGTACACGTGTACACTTGCGTGTTAACAAGTGAACCGAAGAAAAAGAGGTGGAATGTATCGAAGACCGTCCATTGACGTGTTTTTAATGAATAGAGCTTCAGGTATTTTTCTTTACTATAGTCTTCAAAATTAGACAAAAGAAAACTTGCGTGCTCCTCTTTGATATTTTTCTGTTTATGATGGGAATCTCTTACGAGCTGTTACGAAGTTAAGTCGTTTCCTTTTCTTGCGAATTTTGTTTTCCAGTTATGTTTAAGCAATAAAACGCATTTCCCGTGTAACTGTACTTTTTCATTACACAAGGGG
>JAOBRD020381496.1:0-19825 GCA_027575215.2 Hydrozoanthus sils
TCATCTCACGGCAACGATAATTTATTTATCATATAATACTTCAAGTTTATACTACTCGCCGACGCATTCAATAGCTTTAAAAAACTACATACCATAAATAAGCAATTCTAACCTGGAAAAGAATTATCCGCGTTGCATTAAACAATCGGCGAAAAGTCAATCCTTAACCTTCAGAATTTTGGATGTTTTTTGTACTCAGGAAGCCACCGTTGAGACTGCGTGGGAGTTTGTAACAGAACCGTCTCTGAAGAAATTCTTGCAACTCCCGAAGAAGCAAGCAGGAAGCCTTATCGAAGAAGCAATGAAGGTAGACATTAAAAACTAAATAACTGACTGATTCTTAGTCAGTTTACATTGTTTAGAACTGAATACAATAACTTAACTTCATCTTCTCCCTGAATATTTATTTTTTTACTCCCAGATTTAAATACCAGCGGAATATAAAAAAGCACGAGTATAAGCTCTCTTACAAATAAAGCAGGGCTTGAATTATTAACTATCGGTGGCAGTCTCGAACTGGTGTCATAAGAAGTGAGGAACAGCGGTGAAATTTTTATGTCAAAATCTGTTATGGTTATCGAGATATTAACATTGTTTTCAAATGATGACTTCACTTAGTAAGGTCTGTCCACTGAGGTTGCAAATATTTCCATGTCATTGGCACTACAAGCTAAACCCGATGGCCTATTGATCGATGGCCGTGACGAACTATGCAGAAAAGTGTCTGATTAATTTGCCTTTACGTAACTCTGATTCTGTTTCAGAACAATGTTCAAGGTTTAGAAGCTCTGGCTAAACACTTTGTAGCGGTACGTATTGAGTTTGAATCTTTGTAAAAATATGCTTGTTAAATTGTATGAAGTTCATAAAAGAGTTCTTTTTGGTGCACAGGTTACCGTTGCCCTGGTATCAAGTAAAGAGGCCTTGTGCGATTGTTCAGGTAAAATATTTAATGGAATCCTCCACTGTATAACATGGTTTCAAACAAAACTTTTATTAAGTCTATGTCCATATTAGCAGTTTGATCATTTAGATTAATCATATCTTCGGTTTGAATTTCCCGCGCGTCGCTATTTTGAAATGTTGCAGTGCCAGTCTCCACTCTCGATGCGTACAATATCAGTGAACGAGAGGGGGTCTGGCATTGCAACCATAACACGTCACATTTCAAAATGGCGGGAAATCCAAACCGTGGAAATAAAGTAAGTTGCTTGGCGTTAGGTTTATGTACAGGTTTATCAAATTTGAGCTGCTGATAAGGACATAGGCTTAACATAAGTTTTATTTGAGACCATTAATGTTAAACAGTGAAAGATTCCTTTATAAAAATTGCAAAATGCGCTTCTTGTGGAACTATTAGTACTAGTTTTCTTGTTCTGCAAAATCCGTTAACAGAACCGACACCTTACTATTCTTCACCTGGTGGAATGGTAGTCTCTGTGCGATCACTTACTACTGATAAAAACGCAGACTGCACAACTCTAGAACGACAGGTTGTCATTACAAAGAAAGTAGCTAGCTGTCTGCGACAAAAAACACTACGAATTAAAATGACTGCCACTCTATTGAATAAATGTCAGGGCTTGTTATACCAACTAATTTACAAGGCTTTTCGATTGTTCTCGTATATATAAGGTTGTCAGAGTAAACCAGAAGGACTACTCCTTAACAATGCGGGTTTGCAAATACAAATCTTACAACAGTACAATGTTTGCGTGTTTTGTCAGGCTTTTTGTTGATTTGTATTGCAAAATCCTTATGTATTTTTTGCACGTTTTGTGCTGGTTCAAGACCGGAAAACAAAAGAAAAAAGCGAACAAAAATATAACGATGGTTTCCTAACCAGTCCGTGTATATTAACTATGATAGCAAAGGTTGACAAAAATATTGATTTTTCCATATTCCGTGGCAGTACTTTTAGTTTTTGTTGAACGTCTGTTAATTTTTTTGGAGAATAGACTGTTAAATGCTTTAGAAATAAACTTAGCTTATTCTAGCCATAGAAGGGGATCCCTCTGTTGACTATGGTTTGACTCAATCATACATGGTTGCAATCCTAAGGAATCTGTGGTCTCACAAGTGTTGCAATATGGGAAATATGTTGTATTTTCTGTTTCTTTTAGTTTTGAATTCTTATACTTGTTTAAAACAGATGCCATTTTAAGACATGCTCTGAAGTCATCTGATGAAAAGGCTGGAGTTTTCGCTAATTCATTTCTCGTACGCCTGGGATTATTAAAGGTCAGTCAATTTATAGAATACGAGCTGCACTTTCTATCGGCTGATAGAATGACGAGGGCGAAGCCCGAGAAATTAAGAGTGAGAATTCTAATCTTTTTAGTTGAAATCTCCAGAGAATAGGTAACATAACCACAATAATTCGTAATAAACAAATTTTATTTCTTAAAACAACTTTATGTAATTAACAGCTTTTGCATGTAGATTCGCTCGGCAGTCGAAGTGAAATGTGTTGAGTTGATTTCTCCAAACAGCTTTCGCATACATAAGCAGATCTGCTCGGCAGTCTTTCGAGTGAAATGTGTTAAATTGATGCTTCGAGACAATAGACCTTTACCACGCTAGCATGGCATAGAAACAAATTAGGTTTATCGGGAAAACGAGTCCAGAGCCAATCTCAGCACATTAATATTAGTAAAGCTACAAAGTCTAATAAAGATTTGCCGCCATTTGACGGAGATATAAAGTTTTGAAACTGGATAATTTCCAAAAAAAATATAGTAGACGGGCATCGATGCCCGTCCAGCCTCGATTCCATGTTTCCCCCGTACATTTCCTGTAAAAATAAGGGCAGAAGATCAAGTTTCAAAACATATCTGCATTAATTTTAGAGAAATGTTTACGAAACTTTGCAATTTTGCTATTACTGATGCGCTGAATTTGGCGATGGCCTTAGTTTCTTTGGTATGTTTAATATATTTTTGCGTGAAACGGGTCTATAGCGAATAGGGAACCAATCAGATTGCAGCATTCGTGATACTCGCTTTATACTAATTTTTAATTAGACAGTGATTAGGTTAGCCAATCAGATTACAGCATTCGCGATAGTATGCCATTAAGTTATGCTAAATCAGGAAACAGAAACCATTTTACATTTTTTTTTTGTTTGTGCTTAAAGTGAATAACAGTTTAAAATAGCGCCTACCATTGGTGTAGGCCTTGTCTACCAAGTTTTGTCGAAGAGTACAAAAGATGTAAATGAACATTTGTAATATTATGTATATTTTGCGTTGCTTAGTCTGCTATTTTTGCTTACTCATGACTACAGAGTGAAAAGAAAGTTGAACCTGTCGTGGATCTCTATGGACCATTGATGGCACTGCAACATGTGGTGAAGCAAAAATATTTCCCAAGAGAGCTTGCATCGGTTTTTATTGCCTTTCTGTCGATGTAAGTTCGAGTCAAATCGTTAGTCAGTTTTCTTCTTCTTCTTCTTCGTCTTCTTCTTCGTCTTCTTCTTCTTCTTCTTCTTCTTCTTCTTCTTCTTCTTCGTCTTCTTCTTCGTCTTCTTCTTCTTCGTCTTCTTCGTCTTCCTCTTCTTCTTCGTCTTCTTCTTCTTCTTCTTCTTCTTCTTCTTCTTCGTCTTCTTCTTCGTCTTCTTCTTCTTCGTCTTCTTCTTCTTCTTCTTCTTCTTCTTCGTCTTCTTCTTCTTCATCTTCTTCTTCTTCTTCTTCTTCTTCTTCTTCTTCTTCTTTGTTTTCTTCTCCTTGGTCTTTTTCTTCTTCGTCTTCTTCTCTGTCTTCTTCATCTTCTTTATCGTCTTCTTCTTCGTCGTCACCTTCTTCTTCTCAATCGTCTTCTTCTTCTTCTTCTTCGTCTTCTTCTTTGTCTTTTTCTTCTTCGTCTTCTTCCTTTTTGTCTTCTTCATTTTCTTCATCGTCTTCTTCTTCGTCATCTTCTTCTTCATCATCATCTTCTTCTTCTTCTTCGTATTCTTCTTCTTCGTCGTCACCTTCTTCTTCTCAATCGTCTTCTTCTTCTTCTTCGTCTTCTTCTTTGTCTTTTTCTTCTTCGTCTTCTTCCTTTTTGTCTTCTTCATTTTCTTCATCGTCTTCTTCTTTGTCATCTTCTTCTTCATCATCTTCTTCTTCTTCTTCTTCTTCTTCTTCTTCTTCTTCTTCGTATTCTTCTTCTTCTTCGTCTTCCTCTTCTTCTTCGTCTTCTTCTTCTTCATCGTCTTCTTCTTCTTCTTCTTCTTCTTTGTTTTCTTCTCCTTGGTCTTTTTCTTCTTCGTCTTCTTCGCTGTCTTCTTCATCTTCTTTATCGTCTTCTTCTTCGTCGTCACCTTCTTCTTCTCCATCGTCTTCTTCTTCTTCTTCGTCTTCTTCTTTGTCTTTTTCTTCTTCGTCTTCTTCTTTTTTTGTCTTCTTCATTTTCTTCATCGTCTTCATCGTCTTCTTCTTCGTCATCTTCTTCTTCATCATCATCATCTTCTTCTTCTTCTTCTTCTTCCTTTTTTCTTTTTCTTCTTCTTCTTCTTCTTCTTCTTGGTCTTCTTCTTGGGCTTCTTCGCCGTCGTCTTCTTTTTCTTCTTCTTCTTTATTACTACTATTATTATTATTATTATTATTATTATTATTATTATTATTATCATTGTTTTTATTATTGTTAACATAATGAAACTTCCCTTCCAGGCCCAGCAAAAGACTGGAGTCATACTCCCAAGCCAGACACGAGCTTCTTCGGACACTCTACCAACTGTAGGGCTGTAACTTCGCAACACGTGGTTAATCAAAATAATCAGTAAGTAAATGGGCGTGCGAGGGTATTAGACGACGAACATTGGCCAGTTAGATAATAAAGACAAGAGTGCAGGAGGTTTATTCGCCAGAATGACCGAACTTTAGAACCCTAAAAAGTCAAGTGTAGCTTTATCAGCGAGAGAACCTATCACTTTTTATGGGATAAAAGCATATCATCACGCCGGGGAGTGTCATGTTTTAGCCCTCAACAGAACCAGAACTTGAACTGTAAAAAATCCAAAGCCATTGTCAACATGAATTGAGAAAACCCATCATCAGCAAAACAAGCCTGCCGTACAAAGAAATATGACTCCGTTGGTTATGTTTCGAATTTCGTGGCTTTGTCTGTTCAGAGTGTTCATTCATGAAAGTGCCGTGTGGTGTTGCTCAGATTGTCGACTACAGTTATAAAAGGCACCAAAACGCTTGCTTTTATGAACTATGGGTTTAAATAAGCGTATTCTTACACGTGTTCAAATAACTGACAGACATTCTGAAGTCATTTTGTCTTTGCGGTAGCAGTTGCTTCAAAATTTCTTACATTGTCGGAAGATGGAACTCCGGAAGTCTATAATCTTGTGGAGTGCAGTCTTTTTTGCACATGCGATCTCTAACGGAAGACGTTAAATCTAGTATTAGTGACGACTATGCAGATACAAATCCTTTGCTATAGAAAAGCTACCGAATACTTGAGTGTTTTGATAGACGTGTTACGAGTGAGAGAAACGCAATTGCTTTCCCAAGGTAATGCAGTGTTCTAGCTAAGCCAAAACTAAAGGGCGTTGCACCCTGCCATTTTCGTCCAGCACCCTGCCATTTTCGTCCAGCACCCTGCCATTTTCGTCCAGCACCCTGCCATTTTCGTCCAGTGCCCGGTCGTTTTCGTCCAGTGCCCGGTCGTTTTCAAAATCTCAGCCTTAATATATCAATGAAATTGCAGTCAAAATGCAGAAAAGGTTTTTCAAATACTTTTTCAAGTTCTTGAGAATTTTTAATGGTCTCTCGAAATAACCTAAATCTGAACCAAAACAATCAGTCCGCGGTTTCAGTGCTTGTTGTCATAGTGATTGGTTTGTAACTGACCAATCAGAGTGCACATACCAGAACTAACTATTGTTAATGTTCTGAGACAGGGCACCTGTCGTTTCTTTTAGCTAGCTAGAACACGGTAACGAACCCTGGAATCTGATTGGTTCTTAGAACTGTTCGAATTTTCTCATCTCTCCCCACGGGCACGATACTGCTTCGTATTTTTTGTGAAAAATTCAACCAAGTAAAAGTGATTTTAGAGAAAGAAGAAACTTGTTCACCCGCTTTAGATCGATCCATGTTATGAGTAACTCAAACCTCAGAAATTCCCCTATCTCGGCCTAAGCGTGGCCACATTTTTTTATTATATGGACTCCAAATTAGCAGTAGCATGTATGTTTTCTCTAGTAGTTATTTTGAACTGCAAAAAATGGATAGAAAGTATTGCATATATTGTATTTTCTGTATTTTGTTATTTACTCCTAAATAAATGATGTCTCTAACGTTCTCGTTGAGGGAGGTTTTATTTTACATGTACAGATGCTGTAAAAACGAATGTTTTAAAAGGCAACTCACCCCATTTAGGGATAAAATTATAAGGAGCTCTCAATTAGGGATCATGCAAGTTAAAGGGAGCACAAATTAGCCCCCACTAAGGTACAACTTATTGTGAGCATAAGTAAGCCCCCATTTAGGGATCAAGTTATAGCCATTTGGCCGGGAGTATAAATTAGGCCTCATTTAGAGATTATGTTATAGCCATTTGGGAGTATAAATTAGCCCTCAATTAGGGATCATGTTATAGCCATTTGGGAGTATAAATTAGCCCTCAATTAGGGATCATGTTACAGGGGGCACAAACTAGCCCACCATTAGGCACAACTTATTGTGAGCATAAGTAAGCCCTCATTTAGGAATCAAGTTATAGGGAGCAAAAGTTAGGGATCAAGAAGTTAGCCCCTCCAAGTCCAAAGTTAAAGGGAGCACAAATTAGCCCCCAGTTAGGGATCAAGTTACAGGGAACATAAGCTAGCTTCCATTTAGGGAACAAGGTATATTAACATAAGTTATCCCTCATTTAGGGATCAAAATATATCGAGCATAAGTTAACCCTAATTCAGGGATCAAGATTTATTAAGCATAAGCTAGCCCTCCATTCAGGGATCGAGTTATAGGTTGCAAAACTTAACCCTCTCCCCATTTAGGTATAAAGTTATAGGGAGCATAAACAAGTCCCGATTTAGGGATCAAGGATCATCAGGGATAGAGTTATACGGAGCATATATTAGTCCCCACTTGAGATCAAGATTTATTAAGCATCAGCCCCCATTCGGGGATCGAGTTATAGAAGCATATTATGTTAGTCCCCATTTAGGGATCCAGATTTATTAAGCATAAGTTAGCCCCACCTTGAGGGATCGAGTTATAGGGAGTTTAATATATTAGCCCCAATTTAGGGATCAAGTTATATGCATCCGCCATTCAGGGATCGAGTAAGAGTTACACCCTTTGCGTGCAGTCAGCTATTGCATCACACAAACAGAAGCCATGCAGTTGTTGGTTTTGTTTCATTTACTGCCATATATTCATATTAGTTATTTATAGTATTTGGAAACACACTGGTTTCTTGACAAACTCTTTTTCTGCTTTGACTGGACTCTTGAAGTGTTAAGTATACAGGGGAATGTCCCTTGGAAGAGATATTTCTGCATTACAGAAAACCATCAAAAATGTGGCTCCGCGTTTTGTCGCATTAAGCAACTTATAGTTCATGTTCATCAGAAACGTTATAACGCTTTAGAACTTGAATTTCTCCCGCACTCGCGGAGATGCCAAAAATGACGCCACAAAAGAAACTATAATGCTTAAAAACATGAGTATTAGAAACAATCGGTTAAGTATATTTGCAGCTTTTTTCCATTCTTGGATATTTTTCTCTTTTCTTATCGCTACCTCGGAAGCACGTGCCAAACTCTCCAATAGACGGTTTCGCTGTTGTGTACCTTTATTCTGTTGCTGCGGATTTGCACTCTTCTTTGCACCGCCCGGAGCATGCTCAATGATGGGACTGCAATGATCATCGAAAGTTCTGGTTTCCGTTGAAGCACTCGTCGATCCAGACACTATAAAAACAACAAAGTCTAACTAAGAGTACGACAAGATATAAAAGAACTATTTGTGTTGGTGTTGCATTTAGTTTCTATGTACTGCGTTACGCTAAATATATTTTCTCACTTTGGGGTTAAGGTGAGGACAAAACGGAGAGATTTCTATTTACCGGTTCTGGTAAGCGCGGCATATTATTTCGAATATTTAAGTGGACATACCAGTGTAGGAAGGAGAGAGCACCGTATGTTTATTCTAATTGATGGAATGCGAGGTTTTCAAAAACAGTTTTAATAAGCTTTTGTGTTTTAAGAGTGGAAAGAGTATATCACTTATTTAACAATTCTTTGGATCAGGATCAACTGTTGCTAAAATTTCTGGCATTAAAAGATTTATTTGGAACGCGATTCTGTAAAGCTACATAGGAAAGGAGATCGACCAGCAACTAAGGAATTCGAACCAAAATGCCCAGTGCACTTGATGCTTTATTTGCTACTTACTGAACATCAATATACAAGGTTGAAATGATTTTCCCTTGAGACGAACTATATGCTGAGCCCTCCGCGTGAGTTACCTAAAGGTCGTCACACACTTTACGATTTTCCGATTTTTTGTCTGCGACAAAATATCGGCTGTATGTGGCAGCTCCAGTCAAAAATTGGGCACGATTTTTTGTCAAGAAGGAAGATCTGACAAGCTAGACCCAGAACGTCTGACCAGACATCGGTTAGTGTGCGGCAGTGATCGATAATTTATCTGAACTACCTGAGATCTGGGGACCTTATCACAGCGCCGTCCGCTCCGCTAACTCGCCTCCGTTTTAAACCAAAACGATGCATGTTGACAATAGGTGATTTATAAAAGAACTTTTTGACTGTTTTGATTACGAGAAAGCGAAGGAGAAATGTAGGAGCAACAAAACTTATCAAGTTTCTTGACTGGCTAGTAAGGCGCACTGAAATAACAAATCAAATACAAAAGTTTGCCATTCCGGACCACCAAGTTCATTTGTGGAAAAACTTCGATGTAATTGTTAATTCTTTTTAGGGCGGCATTATTCCCCTCAAATTTACAGAAACTGAAACAGTTAAAAAAGAAATTGAGTTAACTATTTAGGTTTACCTGTAACAACGATATCTTTCTTCCCTTGTTCATCTATTGCCTTTTGCTCCACAAAACTAATTCTGCTGCCCGACTGTTTTTGACTGATATTCTTCTCGCGTTCAGCTTGTGCAGTTTCTCTTAATTCGTTTGAGTTGACCTTTCTGTCTTTATTTCTCTCAACTGCCAAACCTGGGTTCATAATCAAATTTCTGTCTGCTGCCTTCTTCATCTTCGCATAATTATCTTTTTCTGATGAGCGTGAGGTCTTTTCAGCACGCACATCTGATTCTTTTTGTACGAAAACGTTTTCTAAAGGTTTCGGAGCATCAGCCTTGTCGATTCCTTGTTTTTCAGCTGATTTGGTTTCTTCTGGGGTTACTTTATTGCCTTTTTTCTTTTCTTTGTCAGTTTTTCGGCTGCTCTTCTCTTTTCGTTTTTTCTTTTGCTCCTTCTTAAAATTTTCTTGTGCTGTTTCTTCTACTATACTAACTCCTTCCCCGGTCATGGTTCTGTCATCGAGTAATAGGGTGTCACTTATATTTTTAAAATCTTTGTTCTCTTTCTGTTTTCGACGAACTTCCCTGCCATCGCCGCCCAAAAGTTTATGTGTCTCAAGGCTATTGTTTATGCTAGGACTTGGTTCTTCAGAATATGACGTTAGTGTTTGCCCCCCCGTTGCTTTATTAGAGTCTCTTTCCTTCAGTTGTTGTTGACGAATCTTTTTGTCACCATCTTGTTTAGCAGGACCACTGACGAGCTTAGGACTTATTTCTTTTGTCTTCGAATTCTGGCTTCTTACTTCCGATATACTCTTTATTGGCTCCAATAATTCTACATCCCCGTAGTTTTCGCATGGCTTTCCATTCTCCCCCTTGTCATCTGGGTTTTCATGCCATTCATCTAATCTATTATAATCCTGTTTTGCTTCCCATAATTCCTTAACACTGCTACCTAAAACACTGCGTTGTAAATTGCTTTCCAAGTTGTATTCGTCTCTATCATCAGAGGTTGTTTTCTTGTCTTTAGAACAAAATTCCGTTTGAGCGCTCGTGATAAGTTTTCGTTTTTCTAACTTCTGAATGTTCTGATGCTTGCTTTCTAAAAATAGAAATAACACGCAGTTGAACAAATTGAACTCCTCTAGATCTGCATTTATTTAACTTATAGTATAGTCAAAAGAGGCCGCCTTTAGTTTTCATGTTTTTGGCTTGCCACATTTCCAAGTGGGGCTTTTTGTATGCTATATACTTTCCCAAGAGGCTTTGAAGTCCTACAGCCTTTAAAGTATTGCTTGGCGTTATTTTTTGAGAATGCATTTCTGAGTTACAAAGACACTATAAGATACTGTGCATGTTGCATGTAGTATTTAGCGGTACAGTTAAACGCTTACTCGACAAAAAAAACTCGAAATACAGCTTAAAACTGTATGAATGTAGTGCATTGCTTTTCATTGCGTTGCTTTGTATAAAATTGAGAGAAGGGCAAAGGTGAAAAGAAAATTATAGTCAAAAATGTTCTTTCTATACTCACCTGAATTTGGAAAATGCAGCAGCGGACCGAGCCAGTCAAAGAGAAAGACCTAAAAAAATTTAAAAGTTAACAGATTTATAGGCTGAGAATTACTTTGAACTTGCCATTTGCTGTTTAATTTTGAAACTGTTTGTCTCCAGGTGTCCCTTGCGGACGTTCTGTGGGACTGGGGCTAGTCAACAATAAAGAAATTATGGGATTCAGGGGTTAGAGAAAAAACGTGTAAATCAGAAATAAAGCGAGTAAAAACGAACGAGTTACCGAATCTTTTTGTGAGCTATTTATTGCCAGAACAGTTGCCGACAGATAGTTAGTTTCTAGTTATATTTCTAAGGATCCGTCAACATGATGTAAGAATAAAGCAACTAGCTTGAGTATTACAAAATGAACATCGTTTTACCAATTTCATTATTATATTTTTAAAAAACAAAATCTAGAAATCAGAAAACTTAAAAATTGGAGATACAGTTGGACCCCGATAATTCGAAGTCTCCGCTAATTCGAAGTAAAGTTCATTCCCCTTGGTTTTGCCCCACTTTTCTTAGTCATTTCACCTCGGATAATTCAGAATTCCCCTCTAATTCGAAGTAGTTTCTGTTTCCATGGACCGGATTTTACGCCCGATAACTCGAAGTTAAGTTACTTGCTGAATGAAAAAGAACAGACGCTGTCAGGAATTGGTATATTCATCAAATATTAAATTACGTTCTCTAAAACAGTTCGTATTACGACGCGAAAACATTTCACAGCTCGTTAATCCCTTTATAAATATCTAAAACAGTTCATAGTGCGTTTTAATACCCCTTTAAGCGGACATGCATTGAAATGACGACGTGGTAAAATCCAAAGGCTATGCGTCTTTATATCGGTCACTTCAAAACTTTTTCTTAGAAATATAGTTAAAAGAAATTTGTTATGTTAATCGATAACGCAGAATTGCACACTAATGGGTTAAAACAGAGCAAAAAAAAAGCTGTTCAAGGGCAAAAATGGAGTATTTATTCTTGACCCCTATAATTCGAACCCACAATAATTCGAAGTGTTTTGCATTTCCTCTGAGACTTCGAATTATCGGGGTCCAATTGTTATTAAACAAAGTTTAAAAGGAAATTATAAACGTCTTACACGCTAATACGGAGCCATATCACATTACTGAACGATAACCGTTAGATGAATGTGAGCCAAACTCGGACTGATAACGCATCTCAAGGTAGCCATCGATTATCAGTCCAAGTTTGGCTCAAATTCATCCAAAGGATTGGCAGCAGATTTGAAAAAACGCAAATTTGCCTGTCACACTTGTGACGTCATCAGTCTAATGTCGGGAGTGCCGCTCACCTTGAAGCATCGATTCATTTGATAAATTTCCCATCCACTGGGGTTCATGAAGTACAAACTGTAAACTCCACACGAGCAGCACATGGCAACAACCAGAACAATGATTGTACAACCGTAAAACTTGGTTATCATCGGGAAACTAGTAGAGATGTTTGGCACTTTGTTGTTTATCAATAGTAAATACACAGCTAGACACAATAACAAATTTATCCCAGCCTCTGAAAAGCAACAAGAAATCACATGTATTTAGTACTTTGCAAAACTTTTATTACCTAGCTAGATAAAATTGCAAAAACAAACTTAAGGCCAAAATTCATGACTGTGTTAAACCCTAATTTTATTCATTGTCTTGTCTTTCTATTTATTTCCACGAACCGCACGAACTTGTTAAAGTCAGGCTTGAGCTTCTGTTGGGCAGAGCACTCGATTGACGCTTCTGAGGTTATCAGAACCGCTTTATTCTCGTGAAAGAATCTACCCGAAGAAGTCAGGGCTTACAAGGGTTTATATAGCTTTTCTAAGTGACAGTTTCTAGTCAGAGTTTGACACACATTGTGTCTCAGTTATGACATTAATAAGACGTTTGCGTGCGGAACCAAACTGCTTAAAGAAGTTATTCAAAAGGTTTCTTTTAGATATAAAGAAAAAGCTGGTGTTCTTAGAAATATATTCATCATAATTGTTCAGTTTTCTCTCACGGAAACCATGAAAACTCATGAACGTTTGGACCTGGACACGTGCTCCAAGTTCATTCAAGGCTAGCTAAGTGCCCCAAAAGTTGAGAAGAACAATTGCGATTATCTTATCTCCTGTCATCTAGATATCTAGAAGTTTCTTTAGCGAAGGTGTCAAGCCTGTTCTTGCGTTCTTATGTCAAATAAAATGTGAACTGACGTATTTTTGTCGTCCAGATGTCCAGAAGTTTCTATACCTTAGACAAGTCTTGTTCTTGCCGAGTTCTAAGTAAAATAAAAGGTTAATTTCTCAACTAATCAGGCTAAACGTTTTGCTACGTTTGTAATTTTGAAAAGAACTGATAAAATATAAATGAAAAGGGTTGCTCTAATCGATATAAACTAACTTGCGTGTCACGTGGCGTTTGACACTCTTAGAAAAAGGGAGGAGCTTCAAAGCCACAAGAAAACCTCATTTTTAGACTATCCCATTATACATTGTTTTACCATCAAAGCAGACCACTATCCATTCATGATGACTGGGATAGCTAAAGTCATCATGAATGGAAAAGGAAAAATACCCACCGGTTCTCTTTTTAATTCTGGATTTCCATCCCAGGAGCCGTCTTTCTTAGTAAAAGGGTTTAGAACGTTTTATTGCCCCCCGCAGCAGAGTGGCCGAAATGACTACATAACACCTTCCAACACCTTGGTACTTTGAGTGGTTTGCTTTGAGCGCATTAAGAGTATAATTGAAGATAATGCAATCCTTTTGACGTTTCGTTACTCAACATACTTATTCTATTGTAAGATATATTCAACGTACCATCTATCAGTACTCACTAACATTCTAATGATGACGGTAGATGCTGGCGAAACACGTTAATATACCACGAAACTGGCATGACCACAAAGAGCCTCGTGAATGCTCGATTGCCTCTTATACATTTTGTGATGATTAAACTATTAATAATACTAAACGGATTGTTTATGTTGTTAATAATATAAACTCCACAGATTTTTCGATTTGATTTTCTGGCTCTTCTGCTTGTTGTAAAACTTACATATGTCACGATTGTTGAGAACTAATAAATGGCAAGATAAGTGCATTGGATTCATGATTAATTCCGAATATAAATTTTCAGAACACTGTTCGTTAACGTCGACGAGAGAGAGAATTGCAGATGAACAGAAGTAATGGATCCTACCTCAAAGGATTTCTTAAAGTCTATCCTCCTCCCCCTCTGAATTTCGAGTTTGTATATCATCTACGACGTATTGATCCCTTGAACTTTCCTTTACCCAAAGATTAAGTTGAGCGATACTTACCCATTCGTTTTCCTACTTCTGGAGGAATCAAAAACACCAATAGAGCCAATAGGGACACAATGATCGTAGGTATGGTATAGTTGACCACATAGTACAGGGGCATTCTGCGCAGGTAAACATTGTACTGAAGGCTCACGTATTCCCCAGTTTGGGTCGATGTCACCTGCTTTTCAGCGGTTATCTCCATTAGGTCCCATTCAGTGTTGTTCTCATAGTATCCCATGTCGATGCCATCGCTATTTTCCCTTGGTTTTAAGAACAGATCGACCTGGCCTCTGTCATGTGACCACGCCCCTAAGGTCAAACTACATTGTTGGTCATCAAAGGGAAAGTATTCGATAGTGCCGTGACAAAATGTCTTGATAGAAGTCAGAATGCTGATGAACACTTTGCCATCAGAACTAAGTTGAATGTTCGTGTCCAAGCTCCCCTCTGGCGTCATGCCAACTTCGGTCGCCCTCTTCGCACTGGTGAGAAACGTTTGCGGAGATTATCATTGTTGAATGAAAAGTTATCTTTCTTTCTAGAACAAAGATACCGTGTACGATTTATTACATCTTGCCGATTTGTCTTGACATCTTTCAAGGGAAGGGTATCAAGCGTCTAATAGATATTATGAAACCCTATTATGACGTATTGCCAAATTCTCCCAACTAGAACCCATGCTTTTCCTGTTAACAGTTTAGAGGAATTTCAGTGGTCAAGTTTAGTAGTTTAATCAAGTAAAGAGAAACCTCTCACCTGTTGTAAACAATAATGTCAGGGTGCCATATTGAAGCAAAAGGAACAAGAAGGGAAGAAAGGTTGCCGTACTCCAAGTGATTCCAAGCTAATCTCTTGTCTTCCCAGTACTTCATAACAGAAATATCTTGTTAAACATGAGCAATAACAAGACAGGCGAATTACTAGTCAGACTGTATTAATTGTTAGAACATTGGAAAATCAAATACTTGTAATTGTATGAACTTGAAGAGCAGATGGAAGGCAAGAAGAAGGAGAAGAATTAAAAAAGAAGAAGAAGGAGAAGAACAAGAAGAAGGAGAAGAACAAGAAGAAGGAGAAGAACAAGAACGACAACAAGAAGAAGGCGGTAAAGAATCTTGACGAAATTAAAAAGAAGAAAACGAAGAACAGCAAGAAGAAAAAGGAGATAAAGAAGACGAATAAGAAGAAGGGGATAAAGAATCTTGACGAAAAAGAAGACGGAGAAGAAGAAGAAGAAGAAGGAGATTAAGAATCTTGACGAAGAAGAACAAGAAGAACATCTACAAGAACAAGAAGAAAATGTAGATAAAGAAGACGAAGAAAAAGAAAAAGAAGGAGATTGTAATACGGTGGAAACTAGGGTCAGAGGAACTTCTTACCATTCGGAACCATACAATAAACTTGATAGTCCCTGCCTTCAAGTCCTGTGTTAATGACAAGGCTAATAACATTTAGTACGCTGAACATTTGAGATAAAAGAATAACTGCATGCACGTCCAAGGGTTACATTAAATTTTAGTATGAATACATCATATTCAACAGAGAAACTTAAGTCTATGTGCCGTAACTTTCTTTATTCTTTAAAAAGGCAAACTCTTGTAAAGTTAACGTTATGTAACAAAGTGAAGTGCCCAACTTTGTTATTTATTAGTTGTAATAAAAGTTACGTTTTGGAGAAAAATTGAGTGCAAAAAGTTATTTAGAATCAGTTGGTCAGCGGTTGTGGTGCGTTAAGATGGCGACTCTTCCCGCGCTCACGATTTTTTCATGTTTTTCGTTAATTTCTTCACGATATTTTCATCTCTATCTCTAAGATACTGAAGGTCAATTTGCCAAAAGCGGAAGTTTGGCATGAAAAAGAGATGTATAAGCTCTATTTCAGTTTGACAGTATCTATTTTCAAAACTATAATATGAACTGTAACAGTGAACTTGTAAAAGACACTTTTGTTGTTGTTGTTGTTGTTGTTGTTGTTGTTGTTGTTGTTGCTATTGTAGTTAGTACGAATAACATACCAAAGGTCCAAGTTTGGCAAAGACCAGATCAAAAGTCACGTTTACGGGACCATTGTTGTCCAAGGAGGGCCGAGTTCTCAGTGTGTTTGACTTGGAGAAGCGATCGTTGAAAAGCCTTAACTCGTCACTCTGCTTACAGTCTAAAAAACAATACCGCAGACTAAGGAATACATAACTATATCACAACGGTAGTTCAAAACGTTTTCCCCTTTTTTTTTTAAAAGAAAAATTCCGTGGAGAAGTGTACACAGGTCTTTACACACGAAAGCGTCCATTTATACATGACTAATTTAACTGCATTCCATTTCTAGAAAGCAGTTTAGGTCAGGTATCGAAAACTTGTTTTTCATCTTCTAGCTAGTTGCCCTAGTAACCTTGGTCCGTTCAACACAGACAATAAAGCTGACTATGGGTTCACGTTAATTAGGTAGTCGAAAGTCTTATAATGTTCTTGCTTTTTGCGGTTGCTTTTATAAGTGAGGGAATATATTTTCAACTCTTGTATAGTATTAAATTATATCTCATACAAACTTGGTTAGTTCGCTTGTGCAATTTCCATTAACAAAACTCACTCGCTCGCCGAACTTGTTGAAAATAGATTACATGCTCATTTTCAGAAACCTTGAATCATGACTCTATACTCTCCACAAACTCGCTACATTGTAACATCTTGTCTCTTTAACAGTCTTACTCAATTTTTCGCGTTCAATGTAGCAAAATCTGGATTGGCAAAACAATCGTCAGTATTTCAGTTTCGTCCAGTTTAGTTTGATGGTCTATTTGGGATTTAAGTTACCGCCTGTTGTTTTTAAACTTGTGTTAATTTCTAGCCTCAACTCGTTTTTGTTTTGAAATGTTAGGGGTGGTTTGATATAATCACCCGTAATTCCGAATTGTTTTATGAAACATCAGTCGACAGCCTGTATTAACAACGATCCGAGCGTCAATGACAGTTTGATGTAAGCCGTGCAATGCATTATGTTTCTTGTTCAAAACCAGTGTTCAAAACTGGTGAATGCGCTAATCAGTTTTGAGGCTTATAGTTGGAACGTTCGAGAACTTTTTCATTAAAAACAATATATGAAAACGCTTCTGTATGACAGAATGCGTATGCCGAATTGTTCAGTCTTGACTGGTTCTTATTCATAAAGCTGAGCTTTGGGTGAGAAATCTATGTGGCTCAAAAGTTACGTTTTTCCCTATGAAAAATAGTCTTGTTTCCCTTCGTAGTTAATTTGCTTTCTATGTCTTTGAGTATGATTAGCCGCTAAACTTATTTATCTTGAAGCGATAAAATTTAAGCCGGTTAAAACCAACTTTGTAAACGACATTCTTTGTACTTTCTGTTTTACTGGTTTATTTATCTTGTAAATTCATATCGCGACTGAAACAGTAAACCAACCGATTGAAGCTGCCGAGAACTGACTCGGTCCTGACGACGGCATCAACTCGTTTTCACTTTCAAACTTGCACATCAAATGTAGCTTGTTAATCACATTGCATTAATTGTAAAGTGTTTGGCAAACAGACAACTTTTAAAGAGCATGTATATAAACCACAAGTTTAGTCTACACTATGGAGCCTGAATAAATCTTACGTAAACAACTTCAATTGTTTACGTAACAAAACTGACAGCACTACTCAAAAACATAGCACGCGAACTTTCGAGAAAGATAGTATACATCAACACAAAATTTCGTTAATAGACAGCAAAATGCAGTTAACTCCTTTGTGTTCAGTAAGTAATCGTGTTGCAATGTTGTCTGATTATTTTATTTCAAAAAAGCTATCGTGTAACACTTTGACAAAACTATATATATAACCAAGCAAGGCAAAATGTTATAGAAGTTGAAATCTTTTCTTGCCTCCAAGGAAGTTTTGAGTCTATAAAACTGGAAACTTTGCCGAGTTACTTAAGCAGTTGTAACATTCTTTGTATAGTTTCATTTTGAAACCTTGTCTTCGTAAGCAGCCAGGATACAATTTTAATTGTCGAATAAAGAGCAACTTTGGTTCGTCGCGGGAAACTTTGCCCACAAGCCATGCTGTTTGCGGTGGACCGGATGAAGACTTTAATGTCGGTTAGCTAAATTAGAAGAGACAGAATTCCATCTTTCTGAGGGAAATTAGTACCTTAATCCCGAATAATTTGTTTATTTAAAATTTTAACAGGACAGTTGATCTGCTTGAGAGTGTTTAAAGCCTAAATATCCTTGAAGTCATCTTCAAACTTCGCTGTGGGGCACCTTCGAAAAAAGCGAACTAAGTGGTCGACATGAAACAAAGTCGCTTGCCAGTAATATGGGTTTCATTCAACCCAGTTGTACACTGCATGTCGCTTACCTCACTTGTATGTCGGTAGTAGAAATAAACTAATATCTTCAAATGACTCTAAATAAAACTACAGTTGTCATAATATAAGGATTTTAATCTTCCTTGCTTGTGTATAATGTAAAATTTACCGGAAAGAAATGTAAAACAACCAATTTAGGTAAGAGGAAGACAAAATAATTTTTTGTACCTTTTGGGCGCAGAACTAACACCAGAAGCAAAAATGTCAACAGCCGCTTTGTCATTGTTATAACATCCAAAATGCTCCGCTTTCAACAACGTTTACCTTCGTGTACATAGCACGGGATAACTTCGCGCCCTTCTCTTGTCACTGTTACTGAGCAAATCACCAAAAAAAGCTCGGCGCTTTTTACATATTTCATGAGACTAACAGGTAGTTTTATAGCAAATCCACATCCAGTGGACCCCAATTGTGACGAAGTCAAATTAAACAAAAAAAATTAAAATGTTGTATCTATACGAATGTCAAACCTTTTGTTGCAACAGAAATTATTTACCATGAAAGAAAAATATCTTTAATCAGCTATAAGTGATAAGTCTAGCTACCGTATCACATAGTGAGGAATTATTTTTCACTAATGAAGGCACAGGTGAAAGAAGCGAATGCGTGACTGATTAAATATTTACATACATTCCTTGGAAACTGAATTTTCAAATTTTGCTTTTTACTGAGTTCAAGATATGTGCATGTGTGTCAAACTGCGACATCAAACCGAGAATATCAATAGTAGTTTGGTATCTATAGCTAAGCGCGGATGGTTATTTATATTGACACATTTACACAACTTATAACAAAAGGAAACGGATTTCGTGTCAGTGCAACAGTGACAGGTTGCAAGGTCGCTGGCTTTGTGTCTGTGATGACTTGAAAGGTTTCTCCTCACTTGTGCACAAAAAGAAACTAATAGATTGCCTGCCTTTCTGTCATAGCCTGCTTACAGGCGAATTTTGGTCTTTTTTAGCGCAGAGAACTCACAGGACACTAGCTACGTTACCGCCATCTTGGATTTTGTTGGGTCGCTCGCTCCCAATGCAGAAAAAAATCTGTGTTATAAGAACCTAGGTTTTTCCAACTTAGCCTAAACAGGTTCAGTTATAGAAAATTAGTTTTGTATACCCTGTTTATGATTATTGTAATAAAGTGACACATTGTTTATGATATAAATGTACACTTGTTTGATAAGAAAATATTCATGGCTATCAAGTCTACAAATAGTGGTTTATTATCTTTGGAAAAGATAATGTTTATTAGACAACTACGCCTCTGATCGAACAAAAAACCTGGCGTTAATCTCAACTGCGAAACGATAATTAACAACACAAGACTTTCAATAAAGTTCGCTTTAACCTTAAGGCGGGACTTAACCTAAACTTTTGTTGGATAGTGAGGAAGTTGAAAAAGATATTTGAATAAAATTAAGAAGAAATTCGAGTAAAACCGCCAAACCGTTCCTGCATGCAAGGGACTCGTACAGCTTTGGTTTGAGAACGGTTTGGCAAATTTACATCAAATGTTAACTTCAAACTTAATTTTTAAACTTCCCAAAAAATCACCAAATTAAAAAATCTCTTTAAAATTACCAATCTTTGAGAAAAAAAATAA
>JAOBRD020381600.1:0-19825 GCA_027575215.2 Hydrozoanthus sils
TCTAATTGTCTTAGTTGAAAATCTCTGGAGAATAAATAACGGAACCACAATAAATCGTAATAAATTTATAAAGTTGACTTTTCTCCAAACAGCTTTCACATGTGCAGATCTGCTCGGCAGTCTTTCGAGCGAAATGTGTTAAATTGATGCTTCGAGACAAACATATTGTTTTTTTCTTACCTTCGAAATTTTTATACCACATTTCATAGCTGCCTTTGCTTTATCTTGAACTGTTTTGTCAATTAGAAGCTTCACGTTGTCTGCAGAAAGGACTGAAAATCCAGAAGTGCACATGTAGTCGCCATGTTGGATTTCACAAACATTATCTATCGCCTGATAGATAGCGAGTAGGGAACCAATCAGATTGCAGTATTCGTGATAGATGGTGACTTGATTTATGCTAAAAGGTAATAGACGTACAGTGCAGTAATAATTGTTTTTCTGTTAATGATTCCACAGAGTTGACTATATGACTAAAAGTAAAACGCTACAAAAACAGCTGAATGACTTAAAGTCTGAAATAGAGGTGAGAGCAACTAACACACAGATATACTGAAGCTTAGTGTTTTTGTTGTGTCGTGCTGTGTTTTTAGTTAATTGTTGTTTATAATTGGTATTGCTAATATGTTGGCTAAAGTTGAACAACGTAAATGCAGAATTATTGTTGGAAATGTTGTAGATGATCTGTAGACATTTATCGATCATTGAACAAATGTAATAGGGATTGTTGTAGTGTGTAAATTATTTAACATAGAACTCTCAAGGTAGCTAGACTATTACCAATCTCTAGAATAATTTTTTTAGCCTTGTGATCTTTTACTTGCATGGTAAAGTAATGCAACGTTTTGTCACACAACGTGTCGTAAAGTAAACCTCGACAATACTAAAGGTAACACAATGTAGGAAAATACTTGTTTATCATAGCAGCCGTTTTTGCGTTGTGCAGAAAACATTTCATGACAGACTAATAGCACTAGGTGTAACTAAGTTAAAAAAGGTAAATTACACTTGATACTATTGATACAATTGATACTACTCTTCAAGACAATGAAATTACTAACTAGCTCAAAAGCTAGAATGAATAACACCAATCATTTCTACTCTTCAAAACAAGAAAAAATGAATGGTCACTTTACAGAGTTTCATCAACTACAGACCCAACTGATATTGTTGAACTAGCATGTGAATATCTCCTAATTTCTACTAACCCAACTAACATTGAACTAGGCTTGATAACTCCTATTTGTTTCTGATCAAAGTAATATAAGAACCAGCATGTGAAAGATTTCTCCTAATTACTGCAGACTCAACTGATATTGAACAAGCATGTGAGTGATTACTCCTAATTGCTA
The DNA here is from genome assembly GCA_027575215.2 of Hydrozoanthus sils. Lineage (NCBI taxonomy): Eukaryota > Metazoa > Cnidaria > Anthozoa > Zoantharia > Hydrozoanthidae > Hydrozoanthus > Hydrozoanthus sils. The sequence goes on from JAOBRD020381600.1 coordinate 1,353, forward strand.
CTGATCAAACTAATATAAGAACTACCATGTGAAAGATTTCTCCTGTAGCTACTGCAGACGCAACTGATATTGAACTAGCATGTGAATATCTCCTAATTTCTACTAACCCAACTAACATTGAACTAGGCTTGATAACTCCTAATTGTTTCTGATCAAACTAATATAAGAACCAGCATGTGAAAGATTTCTCCTAATTACTGCAGACCCAACTGATATTGAACCAGCATGTGAATGATATCCCCTAATTATTGCTGACCCAACTAACATTGAACTAGCATGTGAGTGATTATTCCTAATTACTACTGATCAAACTAATATGGAGCCAGTATGTGAAAGATATCTCCTGATTATTACTACTAACCATAATACAACGAGTAATGTTTAGATGTCAATTTCCTAAGCACTAACTTTCTTATCAATGCTTCCAACTAGGCCCGTATTTTTTTTAAATCAAAGCTCTTCTCAGATAATAATATATAGTAGATATCGTTTTTGTTTTTTTATAAAGAAGGTCTGGCCATTGGTTGTGCTGGCTTCGACACACTCGAAACCACGTTAATGACCATGCTGCATTGCGGGCGGATTTGCGTGTTCGTTTATTAACAGGGTTCGTACGGGCCCTGGGAATCCTGGAAAACCCTAGAAAATTTTTGAAGCCCTAGAAATCCCTTGAAACCCCTGGAAAAGCATGTCGGTATCACATTAATTTCAATAAATACGAATTTTTATGATATTGACTACTAAAACCTTGTTTAAACAGGTGATTCGGAACGTTATTATATTCATTCCGGATTTTAAAAAACCATAAAAAGCCCTGGGATAACGAAAAAACAGCCCTGGAAAACCCTGGATTTGGAAATTCTAAAGGTGTACGAACCCTGTATCATGCATAAAGCACCCTAGCTATAACCATTAATAATGCAGACAGGTATCGAAAGGCTCGGTGGCGAATCTTTGGATAGCGGGATAGTCAGTGCTAATGCGTCCTCCCTTAGGTACCTGTTACACTGACCTCGTTATTTCTAACTCCGATGGGAAACGAAAAACAGTTCGAATTAGCGGAGGTTCGATTTAACTGAGTTTGATTTAACTGCTTTTGTATCTAAGATCAATTCCTTGGGAAATTAGATTTTGTTCGAATTACCGGGGATTTTGGGTTATCCGAGTTCGAATTAGCGGGGTTCAACTGTAATTTCTTGACTGGTGCTTCTCAAAATTAGCTTTTTTAGTTTGCCTGGCTGTAATCAATAAATGTTTTTTGGTTGTGAAGTCAGTCAGTCAGTGAACCTACCAGAACTCAGTATACGTTGTATACAAGACGTTGGTAGTTCCTTGAGAAGAAAGTGTCAGAAGTAGCACAACAAATGGCAAACGTACACGACGGCCGACAAATGATTGTAATCGTCTTTTATGTCTCCAGATAGAAACTTAATAAAGACACGCATGAACTTTCTAAGCCCTTCCCTGTCTCCAGATAGAAAGTTAATCAATTAAGACACGCTTGAACTTTCTAAAGCCTTCGAGAAAGTTAAGAGTAGAGTTTTACGTTCTAGGGATTGAGAATCAACAGCAGTCGAACAGAATGGGACAACATTCACGACGAAAATGCGTTAAAGGGAGAAACAAAATACTCCACCCTGCGAAAGGTGTGTGTTTATGTGAGAGCGGTTCTAACCCTCGCCAAGATATCAACGTTTATTTTGTTTTAGCGATAAGCTGTATAAACCTAACATTCGGTAGAATAAGAACTAGATTAAATTGATATTTAGAGTTAATTCCTAAAGCATCTGTTTTAAAAACAGTTGAAATTTGTTTGTCGAAATCATTGATTTGACACGAAATCAGTTTTTCAATTCTCAAAAAGATGGTTGCAGAACAATTACTTTGCAAAGTTTGTTCAAAAAACCTAATATTACATGGCGTCCTAGTCCCTAGTTTGGTGAAATGGGACGAGACCAAGTAATGCTACGTCACCAATACGCTATTTTGTTGGGAAGTATTCCTGGTAACGTTCGAGACAGAAAACTGGTCTGCCGTCTTTCTTGTTTCCCAATAAAATGACGTCATCAATTCCAAGACAAAACAAAAAAAACTTACTTGTTTTTCGTTCGCGAGAACTCTCGGCCGAGCGACTTGAAAGTGGGATTTCTGAACGCGGTTTTTCATTGCATTACTTTGAAACTTGGCAGAAATGTTTTTCATAATGTTTGTTTAGAAAATCGAAAATTCCTTTCTCTTGTCAGTCGTATGCTCTTTAAAGGTTTGTTGGTTTTGTTTCCAGTATCTTGTCTAGGGTTTCGCAGCGAGTCTAATTTCTGAACGGTTGTACATTTATTACAAGAAATAACCCTCAGTACTTAATCATTAAATATTTGTTAATAATTGTCTGTTTTGTTTAAAACGTTTGTTAGTGTTGAAAGTTTTCAACGAGTTTGCCTTGTTAATTGATCCTGAAAATAATTAAGAACAGGAATATTCTTTTATTTGGAATTGAAAAAAAAGTAATTTTGAAAAAGACCTGAATGGAAAACATTAAGTTAGTTTTATTTGAAACTGTTTCGAGGAGAGATCGTATTCGTAGGAAGCCGTTTTAAAAAAAAATCTGTGGACAAGAAACAAAATGGCGGCTCAATTGTCTTTCGGTTTGTGCAGTCTGCTGACCTGTTCTCTGCCCAGTCTTCCGTCGGTCAGGGCGACTTCATCCTTGCACTCTAAAATAAACTACTAGTGAAGAAAATTGTATTCAAGTTAAAAAAGTGTTTGGTTTAAACCATGGGCGTTCTTTGTAAGAATTTATGCGTAGTTGTTGTCATAACTAATCTCTACAAGAAGGTAAACGAGTGCGTTAAACATTTGATATCGACAACAAGTAATCATAAATCAGTAAAACCATCTGACTGCCATCTTTAATCCTTACGCTTAATTTTCTCTCGGATGTAAATCGTTCAGGTTCCTTCGAAGCCCATGCGGTTTTTGTGGCGACTTTTTTGGAGCGTGGTAAATAAATAAATAAATGAATGAATAAACAAACAAACAAACAAACAAACAAGTAACCAGCCACACATCGTCCAGGCACCCTAGGATATACCGCGTGTGGACTAGACCAAAGTTCAGTGCTTGCCTGCGATATTGGTTCAGGTGGATTAGGTGAGGATCAGACATTCCTCGATCCCACATGCAGTTCTCGACTGCCAATTTTTTAGCTTTTCATGAAAACTACATGTTTGTCAAAAACATAGTCATTGTGTTTTACTGTTAAGCACGTTTTACCGCATTATAGCTACATACTCACTAATCATAACAGTTACAATTTGGTGCATAGACTGATGTATTTTACACTAATTCACCCTTGTCCTGCTAATTTTTGAAAATCTGAGACATAAAATGTCAACAAAATTACAAACCTCTGAATTTCTTGAAGCAATGGACATTTTCAGAATCTACTCGTAAAGACAAAGAAAATGAATGGTCACTTTGTAGGTTTCCAAGCAGCGGTGTTCAAGTTAGAACAATTTTAGTTTCTGTGAAACCGTTTTTAGTAGGATAGGAGTTAATCTGCCAAATTGTAATCGAACAGTGTAACCGAGCCAATCATTTTAAGTCATTTCAGCTAAATCCACCAATCACAACATTGATTCCAATCACAATAGCATCTTTTTAAACAACCTACCCTTCAAAACAGGGGGTATTTTCGAAAATGGAGGAATTTCTAATTTTAGACATTAACTTTACTGAAGGTATTAATCCTCTCCTTCAGGAGGGGGGGGAAGGGGGAGCAACCCCGCATTTTTGTGTTTTCTTTTAAGGATTTTGCATTTAGCTACAAAACAGTGGTAAAAGTTTTTCTCTGGGCGAGGGAGGGGAGAGTCGTATCAGAAACTAGAAGGGGCGGATGGAAGAAAAAATGGTGAACCTGATAAGGAAAAAGTGGTGTCAGAAGTGGGTTAAGTTTATTCGGGTTGACCTATCTCTTGTTAACTTATATTATCGTTATAACTAAAAGGTAAATTTTTTCAGTGTGATGAAGATGAAGATGATAAAATTGAATTGGAAAAGTTTAAGAATTTTAAGACATCTCGTTAAAAAAATTTAACTATGTTTTTACGAAACACATGGATAATTTTTTTTTATTTTTAGATTTTATTAATTTTTTAGTTAACTTTCATTAATTTTCATTATTTTTATTTTATTATTTTAGGTTTATTTCATTGCCATTCAGCCCTAAAATTACAAATCTTGGTTTAATGATTGTATGAAAACGTTTTCGGAGATACTCTCCTAATTATTTTTGTAATATCTAATTTTGTTGTGTTTTGCCGTTACAGCTTAAATCTGGTTCATCGAGGGCAAGAATCCAGTTTTTTGAGGAGCTATGATGTTTCCGGCTTTAAAACCCATGAAGGAGTGAACCGAAGTTATGCTTGACCTTTTCTTGACATTGTACCTCTGGTATTATGTTTGAAAAGAGTGCGCTTTATTAACGTCCATGAGACGTTGTAAAGGATATACATATATATTTATGGTTGTTGATTATAATATATACGCAAGTATAGTCTTGCTGTAGTTATAGAATTTAAAACTAAGAAGGTATCTTTGTAAATAAGAAGAGAAAGAGTTATTGAAATGTGAGACAAGAACTTAAACTATTTAGTTTGTTTTATGAAAAAAGTTTTGGAATTGTTTGTCATTACTTGTCTTATAATTATATATTTTTTGATATTTGTGCAAACTGCGAAGGGTTGCGGCGACCTACGATGATAACACCTTTCGCTTTATTTTTGGTCAACTACGATTGAACTTGATTCCACAAGTTCAAAACAACTTGGTTGATGCTGCAGTTGTAACGATTCTTTTTAGAAATGTGTAACATCATGAGAGAAAGAACATTATAAAGATTTGCCTGGCGTTCGGTAGAAACTGAGCGGGAGAACAGCAGTGTTCTATCACAACTGCCATCTGATGAGTCTCGATAGCTTTTTTGCAATACGCTCAGATTTTATGAGAATATTAGGTTGAAAATCCTCAATAATTTAAAGAGCATATAAAGTGTCATTAATGTTTTGAAAAACTAAAGTATAGCAAGGTGGCGTCAGTTAGCCAAGTTTTAGGCTCCTCCCACAAAAGCCCGCGGTTTGTGAACGATTTGAAATTCTTAAAAACCCGCCATTTTGTGTCTAGGTTAGCCGCGCAGCCAAGCGACGTCACCTTTTTTGCACTCGTAAAGCTGTCTGGTTTTTTTTGTATGAACATTAGGAATAGTTCATTGGAATTGGGGAGTGGTGATTGTTTCTGGTTTTCAGTTTAAATCAAAAGCAAGTAATGCTAAACCGAGACCTTTTGAAAACATGGAAAGGGGTGTTGCATGGGTTGTGTGACCAAAGCAACATTTCCTTCAAATCCAAAGATGCATAGCTATATAGCAAAATGATATTTAAGAAGTAATGGATTTTTTTTCCAAAATATCTTTTGCATTGCAATGATCCGATATACAAATGATTAATACGCATTGTTTGCTTATGTAATAATTTCCTTTAAAAAGAAAAAGCATCAAAATAACAGCAGTTTTATTCATCTGTATTTGTTAATCATTTAATACGGCTCTGTATCGGAATAACAAAGCAGTTTATTCATCTGTATTTTTTAATCTTTTAATACGGCTCTGTATCAGAATAACAAAGCAGTTTTATTCATCTGTGATTTTTAATCATTTAACACTATTCAAAGCGCGTTTGGAACCTTATCTCACTGAATTGCAAACTCGGCTGGCATCATGCTAATAATATGACGTCATAACTCGGTCCTGGTATCCAGAGGTCCTAGATACAAAGTGGCGGGTTTTTTTGAGAAGTTTTTTGAATCGCATCCAAATCGCAGGCTTTCATCTGAGGAGCCTGCAATTGAGAAAAACCATTGGCAGATGCTTTGGTTTGTTTCTACAAGAACAATTAGACTATTTGTCGTCATTTCTCATCGCGCCTCGTCGACTATTAGTCAGAAACTCCACCTCATATTAAGGGAAAAGGTAAAAACAATGGTACTTTCTAGGAACCAAATTTTCACCTTTTTTCAAAACGATACGATAAAGTACTTGCACCAACGCCTTCCTTGTGGAGAGAGGAGTCCATAATGCCACCACCACCCACCACCTCCCCCGACAAAATTGGGTTCCTTAAAAATACCATTGTTTTGACTTCTTCCCTAAATGTATATCCAACAATACCTCTTTATAAGAAGTCGAGATAGCAAAATTATGAAGGAAATGTTAGCTTTTAGGAAAAAGCTAAAAACCGACAAATTAGCAGGTCTGTCGTAATCGAGCATTCCGAAAAAGACGACGGGTCTATACTTTACCACAATGCATTGCGAACCTTACATCGCTAAAAGAAGCTCAGGGAAGGAAACAACCATTAAAACTTCCCTGTGACAACAACACTGTGTATGTCAAATTTGAGGAATACAAATTTTCTCTATGCGTTTTTATGGCCAGTTTTAGAAGTTGATGCTCTGAAATTATGGGTTAACAAGTAGCCATATTTTGTGTAATGGTGGAGTTAAGGGAAAAGGTCAAACAATGGTACTTCCTAGGAACCCAATTTAGGGGGGCCGCGTGGGGTATTATGTGCCGCCACCCACCACCTTTTTTTGGAAAGGCTGAATTTCGGGAGCAAATATCATGTTCAATAAAATAGATATTGATAAAGTGCTCGCACCAACGCCTTCCTTGTGAAGAGAGGAGTCCATAGTATAATAAAAAAACAATTCCCCTAAATCAGGTTTTGAGATATCGAGCTCTGAAAAAGTGATGGGGGGTGAGGTAGGGGGTATGTGCTGCCACCCACCACCTCCCCCGACAAAATTGGGTTCCTTAAAAATACCATTGTTTTGACTTCTTCCCTAATTAACATTGTCCTGTAACGAGGGCACAACACAAGACATGTTGAAGATTTCAAATACTTCGAACGCTTTACAGCTCGATACTTTTAAGAAATGCGATTTGAATAGAAATAAGCTGTTGGCGTTACAAAATATTTTATAACGGTGAGTTCTTGTTTAGTATCGTGGTTGTATTTTATGTGAGGAAGATTGGGGAATAAACACTGCATTCACTGAATGCAAACTTGTTATGCTTGAACAAAATAGGAGGAAATAGGCAGTCGAAGACCTTTTAGTGTACACCTTCAAAAAGTCTGGAAAACAATACTGAGCACAGTGTTTGAATGCTGTGCCTGGTTTGTGATATAAAGTAACGACTAAACATCGCAATGAATTTCTTTTAATCGGCGATCATATGGAGAAGAATGACGCAGCTCCAATAATCTTGCAGTCGGTCTAAATTCCAAAAATGGAGAAAAAACATCGGCCGCCGAACGCTCGCCGTACATACACGAAACAAACCCGACATCCCTTTGTGACTCATTCGACAAAAAACCGAATTTCTTTCGACTAATATCGCGGCCGAAAAGTCGAAGATAAACCGAAGATTTGAGTTACTTACATCCAAAGTAATAACATAGAGGATACTGCCTGGTAACCAGGCAGTAGCCACAAAAAGGGAAAAGTGCGAACGACTGACCCGTTTGCATGTAATTTGAAAATTTTCGCAAACTAGGAACAGCCAATGACCATAAGGATCGCTTTACACCATTTATTTCGCTAAACATCAAGTACGACGTGCCGCTTAACTTGCTTCGATTTGAGCTCGAAGTTTGCATATTTTCAGTTAAGGAAACTGCTTTTTTTCTATTTTCCCCGATTTCTCAAAACTATTAATTGCAAAAATCATTTTTGAAAATCATCACCTAAGGTAACGGGGCTTCAATTTGTTAGCCGTATCGCGAGATCTCGATTATTGTAGACAAACACTCTAAAACTAACCTTTTTTCTCCGTTATGAACTATCTCTGTTGTCATTAATCTAGTTCCTGAAGGAAGAGCTTCGATTGACTAGTCAGTTACGTAGCAAAGTCGAGGGGCCATGCAAAATTTATTGCAAGAACACTTTAAGAACATACTGAGATTGAAGAAACACGAAATGATTCATTTATTATTATGCAAAAACAAATAAGAACTAGTCAGTCCCATGTTGCACTGTCTTGCGTCACAACATGAAACTGCCGTTTGTTGTTGAAGAAATTTGTTAATTTGCTTAAAATGGAAAACGCCCAATTCTACTGGATAATGTTACAGTAAATACAAGCAATAAAACAGTCCGAACAAGGCAACTGAGCTAATTATTTTGACAGTTTAATATTGTGACGTCAGACAAGTGCAACATGGCGGCCTCCTGGGATTGACTAGTGCGGTAGAATATTAATTCATGAATCGATTTTGGAATCTTAAACTTATGTTTTTGAACATACGAGAAAATAATTTTGGCCTGCAAGTTCCTTTAAGAATGAGAAACTGGCTACTTTTTGATCATGAAACAAATGCATTACACTAATATTATAGTAATAAAGCCCGAAAGTAAAAAACATCTTTTACTCGAGATTAGAAAGAGCAGAACAAGCGTCTTTTGTTTGGTGCCAATTATAACGAAAGGTGTTTTTTCAAGTACAAACAGGCAAGCAGGAAAATGTATCATCACTTAGAACTGCAATCTCGGGTTCATTCTTCATATAGAGACACTGTTTTTTACCCATTTTTACATTGTCTATGTCGTTATTTTTTCCTCAACGACCTTTGAATCAACTTGAAGCTCTGTTTCCTCTGACCCAATAGTTCCAGTCGAACTTTCTGTGTATTCCATTACGTCAGCATATTTCGACGGATTCTTGAGTGCTCGCGCCTGATGCCACTCGCCCCAGACTTCAGAAGTGAGCTCGGCCAGCCTCTTCTCCCGTCTCATCTTTTTGTATCTTGTTTCCACTGCGTCAGCAACAACGACTAGCGACAAAATTAAAAAATGTCAAGCAGATGTCAAAAATTATGTAGAATGTAAAATGTGATAAACCATTTTTTATTAGGTTCACACGTTCTTGCTTCAGAACGAGAAGCCGTCTATGCATTCAAAAGATTTTTGACTTTGACTCTTCACACGCGGCAGCCATTTTGAATCACAATATTTGTTATTGTATTGCTAGCCTCGTCATGGAGTCGAGGTTAACTAAGTGAAAACAAAGGACTTGACTCAAAATGGCCGTCGCACGAAAAGGGTTACTAGTAAATATTGATGAGGCTCATAGTTCTTAATTTTCTGGCGATCTGAGCCTCAAATTTTTCTTAAATTCTTATTTCTATGTGTGGTAAATCGAATACAAACTAGGCCTAAAGTATTGCAATTTATTCATAGGAAAACAAATTGTAAGGAATTAAATTCGGGGCAAGTATACTTGTACATTTTAAAACAATGACTGATTAAAAGAGAAAACTGCGAATTGTTTACTTATTGCTAAGTTAAGTTTTAAAAATATTTAGCTCTCGAGTCCGAGCCTAAGCATGTTTTTAAATTCTGGCCAATCTGAGCGTCGTTGTGCTTATAAAGTTGTTTTTAATTCATAAAAAACCGTGTAATTTAATAGTGAAATTAGTGTAATGTTCCATCGAATGAGGTACGGGGAAAGCCACTCTGCACAACTTTCCCCAAGGCCCAGGAGACCAGAGAGTCATTGTGGCGTAAATCTCGCTTGCTCGTGGGTGGTTTGGAGGGTCGACTGGTCTCTCCGACGTTCCGCCAAATTTGTAAGAAGTGCCGCTCAGGGACCACGTTTTCTTAATATGTGGCTCATTTGCATAATTGACAATTCCTTGAATAGTTGAATTATTACCCCATGTTGGTGTTGTCTTGTTTTGTCAAACCACCTTATTAGTACTAAAACGTAGGCCCTCGAGTGCAAAAATGAAAAAAGAACGAATCCAAGCCCTCGTTTCTTTAAAAAAAACCCTCTAGATAAAATTTCATTCCTAAAAAAAATTTCCTAGTTCGTTTTCAACCCCGTAGCTAAGGTTCTCATTTGAAGCAGGGACCCTAATCGGACGAGGTGTTTATTGTAGCTAATATGATAGTTTGCTTAAACAACGAATAAAACCAACTATAATACCTTCTGGAGAATGTCTGACTGTTAACGTGACTTCACCTGAAAGGCAAATGGAAAACAATAAAATTGTGTAACTTGTTAATTATAAGTTTTTTGTTTGGTACTCGAATACAGAACTAAGTTGGTCACGAGGATTTAACAACGTACCGCTGACTGATTTGAGTGCTTTGACAGCCCGCTCGTGGTCAAGACCTTCGATTTTCTACAAGTAACATGATACAGTTAAAATGATTGTAAGAACTACTTGTACGAAGGGAGAGGGAGCAGAGTAACTGTAAGTACGAAGGGAGGGAGGAGAGGGGAACTGATCAAAAGGAAAGGGGAGAGAGGAACTGTTTGTACAAAGGGAAAGGGAAGAGAGGAACTGTTTGTACAAAGGAAAATGGGGAGAGAAGAGCTTTTGTACAAAGGGAAGGGGGAGAGAGAAACTGATTGTACGAAGGGAATTAGGAGAGAGGAACTGTTTGTACAAAGGGAAATGGGAAAAGGAACTATTTATACAAAGGGAAGGGGGAGAGAGGAACTATTTATATGAAGGGAAAAGGAGAGGTACTGTTTATACTAAGGGAAAGGGGAGAGAGAAACTGATTGTACGAAGGGAATTGGGAGAGAGGAACTGTTTGTACAAAGGGAAATTGGAGAGAGGAACTATTTATACAAAGGGAAGGGGGAGAGAGGAACTGTTTGTACAAGGGAAAAGGGGAAACTGAACTATTTGTACAAAGGGAAGGGGGGAGAGGAACTGTTTATACGAAGGGAAATGGGGAGAGAGGAACGGTTTGTAGAAGGGAAAAGGGGAGAGAGGAACTGTGTACGAAGAGAAAGGGGAGATAGGAAATGTTTGTACAAGGGAAAGGGGAAACTGGAACTGTTTGTACAAAGGGAAGGGGGGAAAGGAACTGTTTGTACAAAGGGAAAGAGGAGAGAGGAACTGTTTGCACAAAGGGAAAGAGAAGAGAGGAACTGTTTGCACAAAGGGAAAGGGGAGAGAGGAACTGTTGGTACTTAGGGAAAGGGGAGAGAGGAACTGTTTGTACAAAGGGAAAGGGGAGAGAGGAACTGTTTGTACAAAGGGAAAGGGGAGAGAGGAACTGTTTGCACAAAGGGAAAGGGGAGAGAGGAACTGTTTATACAAAGGGAGGGGGGGAGAGGAACTGTTTGTACAAAGGGAAAAGGGAAGAAAGTAACTATTTTATACTAGCAATTAAATTACTTACCCTGTCGTTCGCTGCTATTATTACATCCCCTACCTTCAGACCTCCAGTTCTTTTAAACAAGAAACAAGTTGAAAACATTTTTAAGTTGTAAAACATTAAATTCCTGTAAATCAAAAGTCTTACTTTTGCTCGTCAAATCAAAAGTCAACATCATCAGCTATGTTATTGTCACTGTTTTCGTTGTCATCAAATGTTACGTCAACATCATCAGCTTTCCTGTTGTCTCTGTTGCTAGTTCTACAGTCGTCTTAGTTAAGTACTTTGCCGGAAGCTGATAGTGTTTATCTGCAGCAACTCTCACCTGTCTGCAAGTCCACCAGGTACGATATGCGAGATGAAGACTGGTGAGTAATACCATTTAACTAGCCACTCCTTGTTCTTCCCTTTTCTCTTCAGCCCGCCTTTGATCTTGAAACCAAAGCTTTCATCCGACTCCTTTGGGGCAGAACCAAAGAACTTTATATAAAGAATGTACTCTAAAACAATGAGCCTACGTGGAGAATTTTATTTTGGCCAAATATTTTCATCAAATGTACCCTATGCTAAATGAATTAAAATTTTAATAAGCATGCACTAATTTACGTCGAATGTAGTTTAATTACTAACTACTAACAATTGGAAATTAGGGGAGTACGTTCGATGAGAAGGGAGGTTAGGACCTTAGAGGTAGGTTAGGATCTAAGGGAGAATAGATGGTGTCGGAAGGAAGGGGGGGAAGAGATTAAAGTTTGACAGTTAATACTGTTGTCCTCTTCTCTGTGTAAAAACCGAGGCCTTACCTTGTGATAACAGTAATAGTTCTCTCTCAAAGGGAATCATACATGACTATTGATAGATGAGTTTTATCTGAGGATTTTCCTAGTTTTGTTGACATCATGCAATTCGTTACAGCTCGTCATTTAACTAGTGGGTGAGCCAGGGATTGGCGATTCACAAGCAATAATTATTGCTCGTAAATGCTTGCACGTTTTGTTTCAGAAATGTGAAAACTGAGTTGCTAAATGCATCGAATAAATACTAATTTGTATTTCTGCGTAGTTGTCTCCTTGATAAATTGCATTTTGAATGTAGCGTGGTATATGCGAGATACATTTAAATAAGAAAAAAAACAGAGCAAAGTAACATAGTCTGTACACAAGAAGAAATAAACCATTTATTTTTTCATTCTTGTTTTTTTTCAACTGTCTATATTTCCTTCACTTATAAGCGTATCTCAGATTTACATTTAGATCATGTTATTTTTCAAAATTGATTACAACAGTTTAAATGAAAGAAAACTTTCTATACTGATGAAATAGAGTTTACAGTGTCATTTATACAATATGTATGTTTATTATTATTATCATCATCATCACCATCATCATAGGAATATTGTCTTGACCACAAATCATGGAAAACCCAGCCAAATAATTGGTTTTAACAATTCGTGGTCAACCCAGCCGAAAAAAATTGATTTTCAATTAACTTTTCGCCAATGCCCGATCTTCCAAGGAAGTGTATTGGCTGACTGTTGCAGTTCCACGTGCTGAAAGAAACCGAGTTCGACGTAGGAGGAAGCGAAATCGAACTAAACTAAATTAACACAGCTTAATTTTCCTTCAAAATCCATCTTGCAACGTCGAGAAACTTCGATGCACTTGTTTGTGTTACCATGCCACTCACGGTCGCGCATCAAATCGAGGCATTTTTTGAGATGGCATCAAACTTGAGCCCGCGAACAAATCCAAGACTAACGCTAGAAAAATTTTATAAGTACAACTACTACTAATAATGATCTAAAGTACGATAAAAATTAGGTCTTTCCTCAGCCAATAACAAACCAAATATGCAACTTGGCCCTCGATTTTATCTGTAATTGCCCTTCGTTTGAAAATTTACAGGGGCAGTTACAATTTATCCAGTTATAATAATAACAATAATAGTACTTTATTTATAAAAGTTAATCTCGTCAAAACGTGGACGCTTCTACCTTCTAAAAAATACAACTACGTATACATTACAGATAGTTTAAAGTGCCCATAATCTTTCATTTTTTCTTTTCTTATCTCAAAGTACATATCAACGAAAACTATTTCTTGATTTGAACGCGAATTTTAGTTCTACATTTCTTTCGTCAACCCTTGTCGCTGATCATAAGGATGACGGGCTCATTGTTACAAAAACTAAGGAATTTGCGTCGCGTTGCATCAAAATAAAATAATTCTGTCGAAGGAGGAAAGTTTGATAGACTGATAGCGAAAATCAAGCTGCAGTACATCTTTCCGGCGTTTTAAAACTCCACTGTTTCGCTGAATGAGGAGCAGTGTTCCTTAATCTACGTCATACTGACGTCACGCCTTTAATATACGTTAAATTGACTCGGCATTTGATGTACCAAATGTCGGCCATTCTATTATTTTTAAGGACTGGTAAAACACTCGCGTTTTGTTCCAATCAAAAAATTTTCGGAAATGTTCATTTTGAGATACGTCCCAAAACAAAAAGAAAGGTTATGGGCACTTTAACTACAGCTAAAACGTTAAGATTGATAAGAAGTATGAACGGTTTCCTAATGATCTCCAAATTACATTAAAAATAAATTGGGGTTATAAACCTGAAAAATTCAGTGGGTGTGGCGCTAATTACAATTTTCGAACTAAGTGTTGGTTGGTTGTCAATGATCTCTAAATTACATAAAATATATCTTGGAATTATTAACCTGAAATATTCAGTGGGTGTGGCGCTAATTCCGGTTTTCAAACTGACTGTTGGTTGGTTGTCAATAAGCTCCAAATTACATTAGCTATTCATTTATCGTAAACCGATGTTTTGTGCCTGTAAAGTTCAGTTAGTTCCTGCTATCAGATTCTGGTGCGTGGCTGTGAGAAACGGTGAGTGTAGTAATTTTAGTTTTTCATTGAAAAATATTTCTTAGATGTTCTGCAGTGCATCTTTGTTAAATCTTAAAGCAACAAAAACCTTAGTGTCGTGGATTCAATAACGAATTTTACAAGTTCGGTTCTGGTACGAGAAAAAATTTGTTTAGATCAAGGGTTCTGTTGGGGCCGACCGTTTCAAACTAGACCGGTTTTGGTTGGTTTGGATGAAATCTTTTCCAATCTTTTCTGTTGAAACGTTTTCAACCCTTTCGACCAGGGTCAGAGTTGGTTGAAATGGTTAATCAGCCAAACCAAGCAAAACCTTTTTTTTTATCAAGAGAACACCCAAAAAACTGAACCAACAAAATAGGGTTTGGTCCTTATAAAACAAGACCTTATCCCACGGGAAAAATACTTCGATAAAACTTACCATTAAGAAAACGTTCAAAATGATACTTCAAATGTGTACAATCCTTTCAAAGGCATTTTCGAAAAGAGACACATTTAAAGACTTGTACGAATGACTTGATTTACTTTTACTGTTTGCACAGTTATTCCCTTTATAAAGGGAACATACTTGTCCTTCAAACAAGCTTCGAACAGGAAAAGTGCCTTTGTGGGCCGAAAAAAGAACGTGTAAGTATCGGCTCATGATGTCAATGCGTATCCTTCACTCAAACTTTTTCTTGGTTCTTCAGGTTATACTCGCTTTGAAACCCATGAACTTGTCAAAAACTGATACAATGGAACGTGTGGAAGAGGAAGAACAATCAAGCAATCATTATTCGGAGGGTATATTTAGATTTACTAGAAAAAGAGAAAAAGGTCAGAAAGCAATTTCTCACACAGGCTTGCTTTCAGCAAACTCTCACAAGAATGAAAAACAAGAGAACACGATGGATGATACGGAAGGAGCGATAATGACATCAGACAAAAAACAACTCCTTCATAATTCGTTTGTGGGTAAAAAGATGAACACTAAGGTCACAAGGCTTGATTACAGCTATCACCTCGGCTTCGGCAGCGATAAGATATTAGAAAGTTTGGCAGAGCAGCAGAAATACAAACCAAGAGTTAGATTGCAAGGCTCGCCAAAGTCTTTCCAAGAAGTTTCGAGGCCTGTCACAAACATTCTAAGAAAAAGTTGGGAAGAAACCGAAAACTGCAGTTCAAAGTTAAATTCTGGTTTCGCTGGGCTTAAATCTCCTGGCACCTTGGTGCAGTCCTTTGGACTTGAGTCTACCATGAGCAAATCAGGGCCGAAATTGACTCCAGTCCTAGTCACAGATGTAACTACCAAGATACCACCGGTCTTAAAGTTTAAGAAAACAACTAAGCTGGAATCGACTGTTTCCATGAAAGCTCAAAAATCCATCTTAGCCCTTCCCAAGGATGAAAATCTAAAAACCTTGGATACTTTCTCGACAGAATTAGTTAGTACAAAACATATGATAACCACAATTCCAATAACTCCAAATGCAGAGGAAAAGACGAGAACGTCATCAGCTAAATTATCTAAAACATGCCAAAAGGGTTTGAGGTCACTGGCTGCGGAACCAAAAACATTAAGGTTTTGGATACCATCTGCTGCAACATCCAAAACAAACTTAAATGAAATGAAGTCACTGGCTGAGGCATCAAGAACTTTAGAGGACTTGATGCCATCAGCTGGACCATCCATGCCTATAGACAAGGTGTCATCCGCAACATTATCCACAAATGTGGAGGTTTCATTAGCTGGACCATCTACTACTTTCGAAAATATGCCATCAGCCGGATTATCCACGGCTATGGAAAAGGTGCCATCTGGTGGACCATCTTCAACTATGGAAATCAGACAACCAACTGGACCTTCCTGGAATTCAGAAAAAATGCAAATAGGCGGACTATCCACGTCAGTGGAGGAGATGCTATCAGGCGTACTATCTACGTCTATGGGGGAAATGCCATCAGGCAGGCTATCCACATCTTTGGGGGAGATGTCATCAGCTGGACCATCAAGGACTACGGAGAAGATGCCATCATGCGGACTATCCACAACTGTGGGGGAGATGCCATCAGACAGACTCCCCACGTCTATGGAGAAGATGCCTTCTGCTGGACCGTCAACGACTATGGAAATGATACCATCAGCTGGACCATCCACAACTACTGAGAAGACCATAATACCATCTCTTTCAGCAACCAGAACCGTAAACAAGGCCATTGTGCAAACGATCTGGGCACCCGAGACGGAGGGCCATACATCTCTGCCATGCAATGATCACATAAACGGGCAACATAACAAGCAGTTTAACAATGGACATCTAAGAAGCCGCTTTCATCCAAACTACTGGTATAACTTGACGAAGCAGCCAAACTCCAACTTTGCATGTCAGTGGGACGGATGTGAAGAGCACATGAAGTCTGCGAAAGACCTGTTACATCACGTGATGCAGGTATCAAACTTGAAGTTTGTAACACTACTACAGAGAGTTAAAGAAGCAAAATACCGAAAGGAAGCAAATCCAACAACATCAATCGTATTAAATATAAGTTCAAAAGGGTTTTTATTCAATCCAAATAAAAAAAGTGCATACCTATAGACCTAAACGGTATTTTGGTACTGTATTGTATACGCTACTACATTGTGTTGTTATGTGATGTTTTGTATTGTATTGTTTTGTGGTGTATTGTGTTGTGTTGCTTTGGATTGGATTGTGATGTATTGGGTTGGATTGGATTGAGTTGTATTGTATTTTTTTAGGATATATTGTATTGATTGGTATAGTGTCATATTTTATTATACGGTTGGCAGTGTTTTTACTGTGCGCTGAAACACTTGCACAATCAATATTTCACTATGCCCAAGCACCGCATAACAAGTTTGTTTGTTATTTTACGCGTGAAATTTCAAAAAATTCATCATTCGAGTATCTTCTCACTTAAACATTTAAGTAAAGTCTACATAAACAAGGTTCTTATCTAGTAAAAACTAAAATTTTGCCACATTTCCTAGTTTGCGCATCTCTTTTTTGCAACACTCACAAAGCGCGCTCTATCATAAAACACTGTTTTTAACATATGAAACTAGTATTTGAAGCTGACAAGGTTAAACAAGTAGTAACTTGATTGATATAATACCTTCGTGTTTTATTGAAACACTTTGAACTCTCTTTGGGCAGATGAAAACATTTCAAAAACCGTTTAAGAAAAACAAAGAAGCAAAACAAATTCCCGATTCCTGAATAAACTAATAAGATGTTGCTATCAGACCAAGAGAGCTTACATTTTATAAACTACATTAAGTGATTTCCAAACAGGTTAAATGCAACTACAGCATGCAGGACGGCTGCTAAGACACACTATATCAACCTTTACTTAATGTATTTACTCCACACCTGAACAGGTTTGAGCAGAAAAAAACTGTAGAGCAGCAATGTTTATGCGTGAGTAGCACTTTGACCTCACAACTAATCTAAAGACCCCTCCCCTTCTCCTTTCTTCAGACCCACACACAAAAGCACAACAGCAGTAAAACAGCTGATACCCAGTTAATTTGTCACTGGAGGAGATGCGCCACAACTTCAAGAAAAGGAAACATGAAAGCATTCAAGAGCCTCGATGACCTCAGAGAACATGTCCGAAAACATTGCCAAGATACAGATAAAGTATGCCTTGTAAAACTTCATATACAAAAACGAAGAGAGCAATGTCTAGTATCACAGTAGTTTGTTCGTGTCGAATAAGGCTTGTTTTAGGCTTATATTTAAATATTTATAAGGCTTATTTTAGATAAAAAGCTCTACTTAGCTACAATTAATACAGTATTAAGGAGCTCTGACTGAAGTGCTGGATTGCTGAGACGAAAAAGGTAACTGTTTGATAACCGCAATTTCTTGTTTCTAAGTAAAGTGGTTGCTTTAGGTGGAGAAAGATTATCACAGGGTAAAAACTTTATATTTTTTAAACAAATTGTTCGTTTTTGGATAGAATACTCGAAATGAAACCATCCTTTGTCAAATTGCACACAAAAGTTTTTCCCATTTAAATTTCAGTACTTAAAAAAGAAAAGCCGCCACTGAATAATGAAAGAACAAAAATTTGTTTTCATTGTTGTAGTTTAGTTTCACTAATGCACACCTTTTTCACTTTACAGCAAAAAGAGAAACAGAAAGGACTACTCGCCACTTGTGCTCGCTTTTTAGGAAGCTTTAAAACTTCAGCAAGGCTATCAAGCAACCGAAAGAAAGAGTAGATTGATCGACAGGAAAACCAGTTGACACGTACCGTAAATGCCCTAATACTGTATGGGGGGGGGGGGGGGGGGGGGGGGGGGGGGGGGGGGGGGGGGGGGGGGGGGGGGGGGGGGGGGGGGGGGGG
>JAOBRD020381710.1:2012-19824 GCA_027575215.2 Hydrozoanthus sils
TAGAGGTGAACCGACAACTGAAGAAATGAATGAAGCCGGGAAATTGCTACATGTAAACGTTGATTTTTTTACTTGTTTACAACAATATTTAGGTAGAGGTGCCAGTGAGTTCAGCAAAGCTGGCTTCAATTAGTTTGAATCTAAAAGATGGTCATTTTGTAATGACAAAATGGAAACTGATCAAACGTAGCAACTCAGTAATGACGAAGACAAATTTCCCGAAACTGGTGACAAAACAAAATGGGTTGAAACTAAAAGAGTTTAGCAATATGCCAACTAGCGTATATGGAACTGAAAGGCTTAAACCAAGCTAAACTATAACCCTAAACTAAGGGAGAGTAGGTGCATGAGATGTTTTCCACTCTCATACTCGAACACGAAACTGTGCTTTGTTCATGCACCGGTTGTAACGACTTGTCTTGTTTCTCAACTCTATTTTTGAGCTTTTTTTGTTTCTTTTATTGAAGGGCATTTTTAGTTTTATTTGCCCTTCATGTGTTCGATTTTAATTCAGGAATTACGATTAAGTGGGAGGTGTTACCAACACAGTTGACACTGGATAACGGCATTGGTCGAACGATTACAAAAAGTCTCTGAACATTTGCAATGGAATGACTTCATTCATTCGTTACTATTATAGAAGGAATTTATTTTGAAAAGCAACAAAAGTTCCTTTATTTCAAGTCTCGAATGCGTTTGGAATCTGTAAACTGATTACACCAGCTGAGATTGCGAGAGTCAAGTTTTTTCGCTTTCCTATCTGGTTTAAGAAACCATAACTTTTTTTACCATTTTGCATAAACAAGGTTTTGTCTGTTGATCACCTAGAGCATTCCCTTGTTCAAACAATTCCAAGTAAACAGGTCCAGTGGTCAAAAACCTTAAATTCATCTTGTATATTTTGTTTCAATACAGATATATCCATAAAAGAAAACTAACTTTCACAAAAAGAGAATAGCGTTTTGCAACTTACAGTATTTACATTTTCATAAAATTAAGAGTCTCGACTTGATTGCTTAGCGTTTTTCTCAAATCTAGTTATACATACAAAGTAGAGGTGAACCGACAACTGAAGAAAGAAATGAAGCCGGGAAATTGCTACATGTAAACGTAGATTTTTGTATTTGTTTACAACAATATTTAGGTAGAGGTGCCAGCGAGTTCAGTTTGAAATGGGCTCTGTTTAAAGCAATTTATAGACAAAAAATTACAGTATACGTTATTTTTCAGAATACTAAGAGTACACAGTATTGGCACAAAATTAAGTTATTTAGCTACATCTTTGAGATTTTTCGAGGCCAGACTTGAAAGAAGTCAAGTGAAGTGACCTCTTGTCTGTCCAACTCGTGGTAAGGTCAATTCTAGATCTTAGTGCTCTGAACCTGAAGGAGCCCTGATACTTAAAAGTTATGTTTAACATTAATAACATTATAGCTGGAGTGAGGGTTCACAAGCATTTTGATCTTATTTTATCTGTTTTAGTGTTTTTAATCTAATGTTATTTATTTTCCATACAACACAGGCTCAGGTAAATAGCTATGAAAGTGATAAAACTTAAGGTATCAGAATGGTATTAGGTATGTTCTTAGTTTTTCTTTCGTAGCGCGCGCGCGCGCGCGACATACTTTTTACCCCTATAAAAGTATACATTTTTCTGAAACCTTAATAGTTTCTCCGTTCAAAAAACTGATTTGTCTTAAAGGCCTGTGTTTCGGAGGCAAGCATTTCCAAACGAAGGGCTCCATCTCAAAAATCATCAAACGCAATTACATCAACTACAAACCAAATCAATTAGCACCCCATGGCCAACAAAAAGGTCCCAGGCTTTTGCGTATTAATGCTTCATTACCTTTTTGTCGCATTTTTACGCGTCTTCTTAAAACAAAAAAGTTCAGTGAAAAGCCAATAACTTCAAATCTAGTCAAAATATCGTAAAACGCCGGTACCGCTTTCTATTCCAAGTATCTGGCTATCTTTGTGCAAAATTTCAGCAAGCTGCGACCAATATTTTTTGACTTGGAACCTTTTAAAGCAGCACGATCTTGCATTTTTCGAACTACGCGAAAAAGCGAGAAAAAGATTTTGCTTTTGACTTCGACTGTGTAAACAAGACTAATTGGATATCTGAAACAATTGGAAAGTTAAACAATCGTAGTGAGCAGCAGAAACATGAAACCCCATTTGATTTTATCACTTTGTCAACTACAAACGCAAAATATGAGAACTAATTTATTTTAGGCTATTTGCAATGTATTTCCCGCCGGAGCGAAGGCACATTCGACCAAGACCAAGGTCTATTTTTTTTTATCGCTTGCTCGACATTCAAATATCTTAACCCAAACAATGACACAAAGATAAATGCTTATACATTTCAGAACTTCGACCACAAAACTTTACATGTGAACTCTCCGACTCTCCAACGATAATGGCATGCTTCTTTGGCAACACAATGTTTTGTTATATAATGACGTGTCACGTTTCATCGCTTCATTCCGCAGCAAATCTGTGAAAGGAAATTGTCATCACCATATCAGCTGGCTTCGAGTACTCCGGAAACGAAAAAATTGTATTTTCAAGGCAAAATTTATTATTCCCCATAACTTGAAAACCAAAGATCCTTTTTTCGAACGTGTTTTTACAGTTACTTAGATAAATCTCTACTGAATACGATTGGTCAATATAAAAAAAATTCGAAGTTTTGGCGTCATAAAACCATTCTGATACCTTAACTCTACTTTCGAAACTACACTTAAACGCACTTAATAAGTTATCGATTACGGTTCAACACTTTTAAAACTATTCTCTTAGTTCTCTGCATATTGTGCAAACTATAATATACTTTTTTTAAAACAACACAGATTTGGTTTCAATACCTTCCCATAAACAGTTACGTAATTAGGTCGCAACTATCGATTTTAGTTTCAGAGCATTCGATTATGAAACTTAACGCCTTTAACAACGTCTACAGGTTTTAACACCCTTTCCTATGGCCACTATCATATGCTTTTTATCAACTACCACGTTATCTACTGTTCTGTTTTATGTTATCAACTTGTTACCTACTTAATATACATTAATTTTATTATTAAACTGTCAAGATTCTGCGAAAATAAAGCCTTAGGCATTTTTGTTGACGTTTGAAAAACGAAACCCAAGCTTAACAATAGTGTGATGTGCATAGCCAGCGACAAAAGTCTAGTTAAAAAGTTACAGTCAACACTTGATGCAACACTTGGAGAACATTAAGAGCTGGTAAGTCTTATTCTAAGCTGTTGCAGTTTACATAAAGTAAGTTAGTTAAATAGGATCGAAGTAAGTCGTCAATCTAAGCTCCTGTGAGAAACCCACATTACTAAGGTCTTAATATTTATCAAAAACAACTTTAATTAGATACGTGTAGATTCAAGTGTGGCCTTACCACTGGAACGGGGGTATATACTAAGTATCGCTGATCTACAGCATTAACAAAGAACCCCATAAACCCACACGAAGGAAAGAGAAAAAAAATCTCTTACCTCGGTGGAGTTCGAACCCACGACCTACGAAACAGATCTACGTCACTCTAACCAACTGAGCTACGGGATGAGCTGGGGGTTTGGTCGTGGAATTTTAAGGACAGTATAGTTCGGCCCGAGTCTAGAAATAACCAAAGAGAGTTGTCCTTTAGTGGACAACACTCTTTGGTAACTTTAATTAGAGTATATATAAAACATCATTATTGCGTTTAAAACAAAGTCGAAGAACAAAAAAATCTCAAAATTATGCCTAAGCTCTAACATAGCTTTCGGGGACGTAAAAACGCTGTTCACCTCAATTCTCAGCGCCTTGATAGGCTAGACTTCACTGACCTGGTTCTTGTTCTCGAAACGGAAATTGTATTTGGATAAAAAAGAAACTAAATGTATGCCAAAACGGACTGCAACGCGACAAAAGAAATTCCTAATATCTTTATTTTATCTCCCTAGTTAACATCTCTTCCCACTTTTCGGCTATTCGGAATTCAAGTTGTAAACATAATACCGAGGTTTCCTGGAACTAAGGAATTATTTATTACATCAAAAGCTTCATTTATTGAGCAACTCTTTCTTGGACAAGAATATAAAAAGTCAACGGTAAGGTATATCACCCTCTTAAAAAAAATAGACAAGATTAATATTCTCGAGACAACAGAAAGATGTAGCTGCCTTGAGAGTCAATGGTCTATAACACCAAGTGTGTTATCAGTCAAAAAGATCGAAAAAATAAAATAATATAATAAGTAATGGCACAAAATTTAAATGATAATATAACAATATTCGAAACTTAGCGATACAATGAAGTTTTAGTGCCTGACAAATCTCTCTGCAAAATTGTAAATTGAAGCACTACAAGTAAAGCATGAACTGAACAAAAATAATTAATCATATATCTTGTATAACACCTATGATTTTTTCTTCTGACAGAGAATCCTATCTTGCTCCACCAGTCATGCTCCTTAAAACATTCAAGACGATGGTTCTTTTCCTGCTCTGCACAGCCACTGTTGTCAAATCACACGCAATTAGAGAGCTTGCCGAGTGTAAAGGCCTTGGGCTCGAATGTACCGGAAATTACGTATACAGAGGAACGAGAGTGGATGTCGGTTGCATTATTGACAACATAACAATCATAAATTGTGGTCAGGGTTTATTGAACTAATCTGTATTTTTCTATAATGTTTCGCTTATTGTTAGCTATTATTGTAACATACAATAAAAGGCAAATTAACAAAATTAGACACAGCTCTCGTTATAATGACTTGGAAATCTTCATAAAGAATGCTATGGTAAATCAGAAAACAATTAACAAAATTAGACACTGCTAATTGGACGCAACAAAATGCAAAATACTAATTATACTTGTATACCATGATATGCTTTCAGGTCAAAGAGATGACACGATGGCAGTATCCTACCGACAGACAAAACTCAGACCCCCAGCACTTGCAGGTTATGGCCAATTCACACCAAGTACGTCATGTGCAAAACAGTTAACACACCGGAAAAAATTGGCATTAGTATACATATACCTACAGAAGCAGACGTATAAATCACATGGCTAATTAATTTCCAGCGTTTTGATTGGACAATCTTAGTTCCTAAGCTGATCGTGCGGACTGCATTAGTATAGAGTGAGCAGAATTATCCCCTATCTCATTAAAGTGAGATAAAGTTTAAAAAATGATCTCTCGAATGACGTCAAAGCTCATGAATAAAATGAAGTGCCTGCATAAATTATCTCCTGTGTTTTCCAAACTCATGAATGAAATGCGGCGGAATAAATTATCTCCTTTGTGTTCCAAACTCGCGAATAAAATGCGGTGGATTTAATTTTAAAGAAAAAACCTGCACGAACCAATCGCAACGAATCAAATTCCGTTGCTGTTTTGCATAACAAATGCATTAGGCGCCATTTTAGGAAAACGAACATTAGGATCGTTTTCATAAAAAAGAGATAATTAAATCCATTGCATTTAATTCATGAGTTGGAATACAAAGGAGAAAATTTATACAGGCATCTCATTTTATTCATGAGCTACGACGTTATCCCAGAGATAACTAACTCCACCTCAGGTTAATGAGAGTCCACCTTCAAAATGGGGGCTAATTCTGCTCACCCTGTACTACTGACTGCTTGTTGAAAACCTCGTTTTTTTCTGTAAAAACAATACATGTATTAGTTAGCAAATGTTGCTTGATCCATGTTTAAATCTATACAGTTCTTCGCCTCGCGTGTCGGCCATGAGAACAAAAAACTCAGCCCGTTAGCACTTGTTAAATAGGATGGTAAATATGTTTAAATTGTTTTTTAGAAACAAACTACCGGAAAATGAATTCAAAGCAACTCAATTGGTTAGCTGCTCACTCTAGTACAACTCATATGTACATACGTTTGACCAAAAAAGCAAATTCCCACAAAACGCGGAGTTGATTTAGCTGAGAAAAAAGTTTTAGAAAGAATCAATTTCAACGCAATCAAAACGCTTTACGAAACGTAAAAAGCAATTACCTTTTTTGAATCGGTTCATGTGTATATCGGAAAAAATCTTTGTTTCCAAAGAAATGTCACAAATTGACCCGACGTCATAGTTAGAAACTTTAAAGTTACGGAGAACCATGTTGTAATTTTAACTCTTATTTTCTTCAACCACTTTTACACATTTTTTTTTTAAAAAGTCAAATAATTTGCAAAAATTATCAGTTTTTTTTCTAGCAACGACACAGAAAGTATTCTAGGTAGAGGACGATATTGTGTTCCAGGCAACTCGCCAATTGTTAGTTGAATGGTTCTTAAAGGTCTATTCTTCTACTACAATTGTTCTTTGCCCGCCGAATGGTTAGCCCATTTGGTAAGGCGCAAGTCTTTCGTGCGAGAGGCCCGGGTTCGATTCCTGGTGCCGGGTCTTAACTGAAAAGGTGATGCCTTTGCTCCAACATCCGCAAACGGCTAAACTTTCGCGTCTTCTCGGATAAGGACGTTAAACCGTAGGCCCAATCTCTCAATCTCCTATCGGGGTACTTAAAAGAACCCACAACACTTGTCGAAAAAAAATAGGGTGATCCTGGTGTCGTGGTCTGTCTACTACTATCTGAGGGCAACTCTTAATTAATATATTTGTGAGCCGTATATAGCGGACTATCTAAGACCCTCAATACGAAAGTGAACTGTAAACCATTGTTAAGCGCCTTTGATCATATACATATGGAAAAAGGCGCTATAAAAAATTAATGCTAAACATTATTATTATAATTAATATTACTATTATTATTATTATCATCATCATCATCTTACCTCGATCTAACGATCAAAAGGAACAAGCGACAGTTGTTGAACATTATTTAAGGCGGTAACCGATATCACAAACGCTGGGTTGGGCCTACAACTTCGCCAAGCAAAGATTCATAGCACCCTTTGCGACTCCTATTACTTTGTCATACTACAATTCCTTACCTCAGCTATTCAATCTACCGAGTCCACGGCCTCTTTCAATCAATAGAAATCGTTACTCTACTGCAATTTTAATAGAAACCTATTTTCAATGATGGCAAAATTTAATATGAACTTGATGAATCGTCCGTCCTCTCAAACCAATCACTTCACTGAAGGCAGCTACTAGCGACGAACATCTTTTACACAAACGTTTCTTGACATTTTTCATTTTTTCAAGTGTTTGTAATGTATTTCACTACTTAAATTTTAATACTGTGTTAAGCGTTTTTCCCCAGAAGCCCTGACTGGAAAGAACGTTTGCCTAACTGAACATATGTACTCAAGCTATGATTTTGCCTTTCTGGCAAATTTTACAATAAAAAAAACGGTAATCTTACTCAACTTTCGCCA
Organism: Hydrozoanthus sils; assembly: GCA_027575215.2. Classification (NCBI taxonomy): domain Eukaryota; kingdom Metazoa; phylum Cnidaria; class Anthozoa; order Zoantharia; family Hydrozoanthidae; genus Hydrozoanthus; species Hydrozoanthus sils. Next base: position 9,372 of record JAOBRD020381710.1, read on the forward strand.
GCCTGCAGTTCCCCGCCTTTTAATCTAACTTATCTGGCGTTTCAGTTTTCATTATTTTATTTCCATGTCTCATGGTTAACAGTAATACTTCCCTACACTTACAACGCTTTATTTTCAACGACTGACACTGGGAAGCAAGCTTACTAACTTAGAACGGACTCCACTTAACAGATGTCAACATTTACCAGCACCCTACAAACGACTCATTTACGACGTGAAATCAGCGAACAGAACGAGTTAACTTTACTTTACGGATCGAAAACCACCTATCACAAAACATAACTTTAGTCCCACAGCCAATTACATTACAATTTAACCGACCAATCAGTATTCGCGTGCCCTACTATATTACCTTTCAACTGACGCACCATTCCTCGCTAGACTCTGCAGATGACTTCCGCACAGGTTGTCGAAACGTCAGTCACCGACAACAGTCCTTCTCAGTACTACACTAACCCGGACGATCTCACCATACGATCTACTTACAACGCTGTAGTACATCGTAGTAAGCGTAAGTTTTCTCTCATGTATCACTTTACCTATTGTCAGGAGTGGATATCCTAACATTTGATGTATCATTCAGAGTGTATTACAATGGATCACTGATTTGGTCCGAAGGAACACGGGAGATTTTTCCTAAAGGTCAACGGTACTTGCCGCTTTTCGCGAATGGTAAATGTTGTGCATAAGCATCCTCGGGTATCTGTAGTGCCATAGAGAGTATCTAGCAAAACGACCTATCTTTCTTCCTGCTTCTGAATGCTTCTTACGTATGTTCCAATATTTGAATTTATTCTGGATATTGCCTTTTTGAACACTCGCAGGTACATAGTGGTAGCAGACGAGGCAAAGTTAAGCTATATTAATATTCATGTAGATGCAAAAGTTTATTGTCTTTACGAACGCCACGATTGAACTCCTTGCGTGAAGGGCTCCTACATACAAATTGCTGAAGGCCAACCGTGTACGTCATAAGCCTTTTTCACATTAGAGGCGGACAAGTCGTCAGAAGATTCATTTGTCTAGGTGTGAAAGCGGGACAAACAAATCGCTTTGTGTCGCCCGTGATAAATTCACACCATACGTAATACTGACGTACAAACTGATCAATGTTTGTGCAAAGGATCGGAAATAGTACCGAAAACTGTAGATTTCCTTTTTACATGGACAACCTGTTGGACTTCTTGTTCAGCAGATATGAGTATAAACAGCCTTTGGTCTATTTGTATGTCAGACGAACAAGCCATCCACGAAAAATCATCTGAAAACGCACACAGACACACAAATATAGACAAATTTATCGTCAAGAATCGTGTTCGTACAATTTCACACGACTTGTTTGTCTGGACGATTTGTCCATCCTCAAATGCGAACACGCCTATACGGCATTCTGCTCTACTTGTCGACACCGCGGTTCTTTTTCATCACTTCTCAAATGAACCAACATTGTGGCTAGTAAACTAAAGCAAATTTTGTTGAAGTCGGTATTCCCAACCGTAGATGCAGTTGGCCCTTTAAAATGCGTGCACTTCTTATGGCTCCGAAATGAACTAAGACGTTTTTTTGTTTTTATTTTTTCCAGAATTATTCTTTATTAAGGGTCGTGCTCACAAGAACAAAATCATTAAACTACCTAAGGTAAATTCTCCACTTCTTCCCAAAGGGAGAGGGAAAAAGTACTTTAAAGTGCAAATGAAGTAAAAACTTTTATTACTTCAGTGGACAGACCTTGCTAAATGAGGAATAGTGGTGAACAAACTTTGCCTAAGTCTTTCATGTATCTATTAACACTTAAAGTCTTCAACTGATGACGTCATGAGTGGTTCCGACAAACTTGCATTTTTTTAAAAATCTGCTGTCAATCCATAACCTTTGGAAGTATTATGTCAAAGTTGGACTGCTGATATATCTCATTTTTTAAAATCTGCTGTCAACCCATAACCTTTGGATGAATTTGAGTCAAACTCTGACTAATTATCTATCTATCTTGAGATATATCAGCGGTTCAACTTTGACATAAATACTTCCAAAGGTTATGGATTGACAGCAGATTTTTAAAAAAATGCAAATTTGTCGAAACCACTCATGACGTCATTGGTTGAAGACTTTAAATGTTAATACCTCGAGAACCGTAAAAGATTTTGGAAAACCCTTTTTCACTGCTATTCCTCATTTACCAAGGTCTATCCACTGAAGCAATAAAATTTTTCACTTCATATGCACTTTAATCTTCAGACTCAGCTTCAAAGAGTATCACTGAAAAACGAAATCTTTCAAAGTGCAGTCACAGGCGCTAGGATAAGATCAGTATATAGTTAATGATTTATAGTGCAGCAGCTAGTATTACAAATGACCGTTATTATGACCGAACTACGTCCGAATTGTCCTTTACTATTCGTGACAAATACTATAGCTAGCTATAGCTGTTTTTGTTTTTATTAAAACTGAGGCTAAATTCGCTCTTGCATATTGTAAGAGAGCTCAAGCAACGACGACAAATTGGCTTACAAAATTACCCCTTTTCTATACTTTGCCTTTTTCGATCATGTCTGACGCGTTTGCCATATCTTTTGTGCTTTTAGGCTTTGCTAAGAGAAAAAATTGAAGTTTCCTTCGTGAGGATAAGAGAAGAAAAATTTCTGTTGGTCGCTCCATTGTCGTTTGACCTTTTTATTATGTCATTTTCCAAGAAAACGGCGTGCAGGTGGACAGCACGATGCATTCCAACGTGAAGCTATGTTCTCTGCCGTTTTCATCGTCGTTGCCTTCCTCGTGCCAACCGTACTAGTTACTACAACAGTGATTATTGCGCATTCATCCTTGCTATTCATTCGTCATTCTTATCTCATTACTCGCTTTTATTCACACTTCAGTAATCCATATATAATCATGCACAATCACGATTATTGCCCATGCAGTTTTCGATACTATTTAATGTTTTCGTTCGCTATACAAGTTTAATGTGACTATACACTTAGCTATGTGCGAGGCGTATTTTACAAACGCGGTCTGAATCGGGGTCTGTGAAAACACGCTAGCTAATATACTACAGGTAAACTACAAAATTTTAGTTTAAAAAAATGAGAAAAAAAAGCAAAAAAAAGCTATGCACTACTAAATTACTATGAATATATACACAAAAACAAATTAAATATGTATATCTGATATAAATTCGAAAATTACTCAACAATATAAAAACGTTAGAATCATAAAAAAATTGTATCAGGCCAATTTGGTTGATATATTTCTTGAGGACCTGAGATTATTGATAGTTCCTAACGAGATAGGAATAGCATTCCATAATTTCGGGCCAACGTAACGCGATGAGTTCAAACCATAAGCAGTTGTCTTTTTGCATGGCTTTGGTAGCGAGAGGATGTAGTCTCCTTTTGGATTTTATTTAACCTTTCTACGCATGTGCTATCACATCTTGGAGACTTTTGGGAGCTGAATAATTATATACTGCATAAAAAATAGGTATTGTAATCTTGATGAGTCTTTGTTCTTTTAGTGAGGAGAGACCTAGTACCTTAAGCAATTCAGAATAGTTACTGGACTTGTCTTTAAAAACAAATCTGATGGCGCGCTCATTTAGCCTTTCTAATATATCTGCGTCGCTTTTACTACAGGTTTAACTACAATAATTAAAATGTGGTATGATGAATGCTAAATATAGGTCTCCTCTTGTTTCAATGCATCTTCTTCATTCTTTTCAGTACAACAATTTGTTCGAGACTTTTCTACATATTTTCGCAATGTGTTTGTCAAATTTTAATCTATTGTACAATATTAGTTTTTCGTAGTTATCATCACTTTAACAACAATCACCTCTCACTCAAGTTATTATAGGAGTTTACGAAACGAGGAGGAGGGCGACGCCGACGACAGCAGTTTCCAAAGAACATATTTCTTGCTTTTCCTTTTCGACCACGTCTGGTTTGTTTGCCCTCTCTTTTGTCCTAGTGACACTTTGCGAACAGAAAAAGACTAAAGCTCCCTGCATAAAGATAAGAGAAGATGGAGAAGATTTTCTGTTTATCGTTCCCGTAGTCGTAAGAACTCCAAAATTAAGCTGTCTACGTCCTAATTTTGAAGGCGATGGCGTGCTGGTGACCAGCATGGTGCATTCCAACGTGCTGCTATTGTATTCACCATTGTTTTCTGCCGCCGTCGCCCTCCTCGTTTCGTAAACTCCTTAATGTCTTGCCCTGCTTTTCAGACTGTGTTAACTCAAAACTATTCGTTTTGTACGGGAGAAAACATCTCCGAGGTAAGTCACGTTAGTTGAATTCGATTGATGTGCAAACGACCACGCAAATAACACTTCCTTTCAACGAACGAGCAGGCGATTTGATAAGAAACAACTAATTGACCAGGGTCTAGTTGTTCAAAAGTCGATTAACACTAACCCTGTACTGCAGGGTTAAAATTTTAACCTGTGTTCCTGTCTCAAACCTTAGACTGAATTGAGGTGTAATTTTCGAACTGACAAGTTCTTCTGTGGAAAATCAAAGCAGTATTTTGTAAGAACAGTAAGCCTTCCCTAAGAGAAGAAATTAGACAATGAAGAGCGTTTTAATTTTGTCTCTAGATTTTCATTTTTATGTGTACGATTTCAAGCCACGAATAACGGTTAAGCGGGATATGTTACCAACAGCAAAAATGGTATAGAATAACCGCACTTTTCAAAAGATTACAAAAAGTACTTACCTGACAATGAACGGGTCCGTACACAGATAAACAAACATCATCTCTTAGCACTTCCAACCAAACAGTGTACGTCGACCTTCATTGGTACAGCAAAACAAGAATTACAAAAGGGCAGCAGAGAACTTCGGTTATAATTTTATATTAATTAACCATTTCAGTTCTACTTGCATTGATAAATTCTCCCAACTAGAGCCCATACTTTTCATGTACCAAGTTTGGAAGAATTTAACTTTTCATCTTTAGTAGTTTGCTTTATTTGATCGATTCTTATTTTCTCGTTAGCTAACGTCGTGTTTTGTATATGTTTTGTAATGAGAAGTTGAATTTTGATCACTGACTGGGTTTGAAAGTTGAACTGACCCAACATAGTCTGAAACAATGGAACATTGGCTCAATTCCCCATTCCCGTAACCTTCCCGTCTTTCCCCAAAGAGGGTAGCTACCTTTTTCACGAGTTTTATGAAGAATCTAGTCACAGTATAGAAATACAAAACAAGTGCGTGCGCTCTGTTCGTTGATAGAAACACGCTAGAATTTTTTATTTCACTCAAAAAGTGCATGAAAAGCTCCGCCACGGCTCTATTTTCTCTGAGCACCTCTTTCGTGAACTAAAATATTCACAAGTGTCTCTTATATTAAACAGAGCAAGCAAGAGAGTTTTATATATTTCTTTAATAAAATAAGCTAAACAAACTGCCGATAAATCCCCGCGTTGACAAATGCAGATACGCTATATTCATGTTTAGAGTGCGTCACCACAGCAAATCAAAACGCGCCTTATATTTCCTTTACTTTACAGTTCCTGATACAGGTAAAACCAAAATGTTTAACAAACAGGGTCCGGTTCCTCAAAACCCTGATTAACTTAACCTAGTGTTAACTCTTAACAAAACCTATTGGTTGCCATGGTAATCAACCCTGGGTTAGCACTAATCAGGTTTTGAGGAACCGGGCCCAGACCACTTCGGATTCTCCTGACACTGACGTTGGAATGTTCAACCTTTCCAGGAACTAAAATAATTTGGAATAGTTTTACAAGAACTGTTCGAGAATAACATTTGTTGGGGAAGAAGTCAAAATAACGGTATTTTTAAGGAACCCAATTTTGTCGGGGGAGGTGGTGGGTGGCGGCACAGACCCCCTAACCCACCCCCCACCACTTTTCAGAACTCAGTTTCTCAAAACCTGATTTAGGGGTATTGGTTTTTATTGTATTATGGGACTCCTCTCTCCACAAGGAAGGCCGCGGTGCAAGCACTTTATCAATATCTATTTTATTGAACGTGATATTTGCTCCATAAATTCAGCCTTTTTGAAAAAGGGTGGTGGGTGGCAGTACATAAAAACCCCACCCAACGAAATTGGGTTCCTTGGAAAAACCATTGTTTCCTATGGTCGTTTAATAGCTTCCGGGGCCAAGTTATTAGTCGGTTATCTTAATGAAAGGTTTGCTTTACTTACAAAAAAATTGCTCAGGTGCTAAACATAAATTTCCAAGCCAAGTTAGTTATGTGATAGGGAACTTAAGCAACGAAGATGAAATCGTCAACGCAACGGTAGAAAACAAAAGTCAATACAATAGCTGGCCTTTTAAATCGCTATGCTGGTCGCCTGCACACCGTCGTCTTGAAAATTACAATATTAAAAACTCAATTCTAAGGTTTTCACGACTACGAGATCGACTTATATGACATTTTGTCAATCTTAATCTACCTTTAAAGTCCCTATCAAGCTTATTTTTTTAAGTTCCAGAATAAAACTGTTGTCATATGTGAACTCAAAAATCGAATAACCAAAGACAATTTCCACGTCTAAGTATGCTTTTTAATCAAAAAAAAGATTGGAAGTTTAATTTTGAGGCCGAGGACTGGTAACCTGTGACGTAGCAGCAGTGAGTTATGTGGTTTTTGTTTAAAAAAATTCATTTCTGTTCAAAAATATCATAAACTTTTTATTTCAAACAATTTCAAGGTAATAATTCATTGATTAAAGTTATAACAATGTGACTTTTGTAACCAGAATTGATTTTTTTAGATAAAAAAGAGTGTTTCTGCCTCATGCCTCGTGCCACGTCATATGCCTCGTGCTACGTCATCATTGCACGCTTCAAGTGTAAAAAATGTAACAGGAACGGCGAGAAAATGTTATATTTTCGAAAATAACTATTATTAAAGGGTTATACTTTTCATCTGGAACTTAAAAAAATAAGCTTGATAGGGGCTTTAAGAAACACGAGCATGTATTAAAAACTTAACTCTGGGTTAGCTAGGGCTTCGACGACCGGGCCAGGAATTTCAAGGATTGGAAAATAAACCCAGAAAGAAGCACGAAAAAGAACATTAAAATCAAAGTAATATGAAGCAACTGTTTCTACTAACCTAGCGGTGAATGGTTTTAATTTCAACAGTGGGTTTAGGAAAAATTCAAACAGTAATATCTTTACAATAAAGGGTCTGCTTTACTTCCAAACACTACTCAAAATTTTAGACATTACAAAGATGGTAAACACAAATTTCCCAGCTTAGTCAGTTAATAGATCGAAAGGTATACGAGCGTGGTTTAAAACTCTGAATTAAGGATAATTAGTCTTTGAACTGAGCCAAGATTTTTCAAGGATTGGGAACTAAACCCAAGAAAGAAGCAAGAAAAAGATCATTAAAATTAAAGTAATCTGAAACAGCTGTTTCCACTAACCTAGCAGTGATTGGCTTTATATGACAGAAGGTTTGAATTACTGGAATCCACAGATTTTCCTCCTCATCCGCACCAACAGAAGACCATACGAGGTTAAAACCAGTCACATAAGCTGCGGAATCTGTTAACACCCACTCCACGATCATTGCGCCTTCAGCTGTGCCCGGATTCCTGTGAAGAGAAACAAGTAAAAACCAGGTTAAGTTGATAAAGGAAAGAAGACTGTCAGTAACCTCAAACAGTGGCTATGAATTTTTTTTTTCGGAAATTTGTATAGGTAATCGCATGGGGCCGAGTAAAGTTAAGGATTAATTTCTGAATGTTTAAACTTTTTCAAATATTACAAGGGTAATTTGGAAAAAGTTGAAAACACAAGTGATATTAATCCTAAATTTTACGAAGATCCAGGCGAAAACATAATTATGACATCGAGGGCAAATGTTATTTCTTCATTCTCCGCGGTATCCCACGAAAAAGCGTTGCATATCCGAACTCTTGCTTCGGAAAATGCTGGAGATTTAATAAAACCTTTGCAATCTCTGAAAACATTTGGAAATCTTCGGAAGAGGTTTGAAACCGTTTCTAAGGCATTTTTATGATTTTTTGAAAATTCGGAAAATCTTCGGCTGTGTTCGGAAATGTTCGGAAATCTCCGCAAATTTTCGAAAACCTTTGAAAATGTTTCCGAGGCAATTTCGAGATTTTTTTAAAACTTTCGGAAAATCTACGGAAATTTCTGGAAATATACAAGCGACCAATCAGCTAAGTAATTTTGCCCTGAATTAAGAAAAAATGTCCCCGCTGTTATCCAATCTTGCCCTCTGTGTTGTAAGTAGATTAATAAGCAATATTAGAAATGGCAATAATTGAATGATGATGCGGAGAGAGAAATAAAAGTTTTTTATCCCAAGGTTCGAATTTAGCCACGAATGACGGTCGTACCGTGGGACGTTTATCCGACGATTGAACCAACAATGCGGACTGGAGGAAAAAAGAAGGCACAAGGTATTTATTGTGTAGCTGACAAATTGTCCAAATAATTGGCGACCCCGGAAGGATCTTTGCATCTTTAAAAATCGCTGGAACAATTTCTTCATCGCTCACGAAGTAGTTCCCAGTCTTCGCAAACACTGTTTTCCGATGTTTCAGCTCTGAACACGTGTTGGTTAATTCCCCCATTCAGAATTCATACTTTTCTTGAAATCAGTTTTGGAAAATCCACTTCTAACCTTTTCACTCCATCAATGACTGGGCAAGAGACTGCAAATAGTATCTTACCTGTTAGTCGAACTACTTGCACTGTCGGGCCTGTCGACAAGCAACGCGGTCTGGCCAGCTGATGCATCACTGTCATACCTTGCACTGAATTTCTTGAGCCATTCGTATCTTGGCAGCGAAATCTCCAAAGGTTGTGACGAGCATTCCTCATATCCTTCCAAGGAACGAAACCAGTCTTCATCTGCGTCGTTGTCTGTTGCAATCTATACAAAGCAAAAAAAACCTCGCTCTTTCATCTCAACAAAAACGAATAGACCTATTCTACTGGTCGGTCACGTGATCTGAGCTGTGTAAACAAAGATGGCGGCGAACAGTAGCGATGTAGGAAGAAGGCTATTTTGACATACATATTGTGTTATTTGCTTCGTCTTTCAGGAAATGAAATCGAAAAACACATCGGAGGCTGTGGAAATGCACAAGCATCACATATCAACAATTTTTTTTTACCTGTGGCAGGATATCTAAGTTTTTTATATGTTGCAATTTCTTTGCCTTCGGAAAATTACGAATTAAAAACAACGTTAAAAAACGCAGAAATAATCGTATTGCTTAAAAATTTCAGAGACTGTGATTAGGTTTACTGCGATCGAATCTCTAAATTTGCCTTCAGCATTCTCTACAAGGTGCTAATCATTTCATATCAATGACATTTCCACATAGATATTTTGGTCAATGGTTAAACATCTTTCAAACTTTTTTGATTGATCCAAAATTAGCTACTGCAATCTATCGCAGACGCACTGAAATGTGAATGAATTTTAAAATAATTATTATGAACACCTATTTATAACAAGATAACTCTTAACTAATAACAAAATAGTGTTATAAACATAATTTTTAAAAGTAATGTATTCGTTTCTTTCATTACTAACCTCGAAAAACAGGTTTTCATCACTTCCTCCAGGGACGGTCAATATTGTCAACACACAAGAGTACTTCATACACGGCCGACATTTTCTCAGTACAAAAGTGCGTTCCATTGCTCCAAGGCGCGCACACTGCCGCTTATTGACCTCAAGGAAGTAACCGAGTACTGACCTAACACGTCCTTTGTATTTCTGTGTTTGTTCTTCTGAAATTGCAATTAGAAGGTTTTTACAAGGAAGACAAAATGAATGAACGGAAAATCCTAAAATAATTTTATTCAAACTTTGATTATTGCCCGAAATAGATTCAAACAAGCAACTCCTCAATCGTAGTGTGATCCAAGTGTCGTGCCCTGTCAACTATAAACTGAGGGCAGCTCTGAATGAATATCGATGTGGGCCGTCATAGCGGACTATCTAGGGCCCTAAATGCCGATGTCCATGGATTACTTTGTAAAGAGATGTTGAAAAGCCCCGTTTGGGAGCACCTGTGTAGCCTCGTATTTGTACCTACCACGGTCAAATCTTACGGAATCAATATCAAACAAAAGAATTGAACGTATCGAGGGCAGTACTCTGGGGTCATTAGCTTTTCTATTCTTTCTTTATACTCCACCAATATTCTTATTGCCTGTAACTAAAACAAGTGAATTCTCAACTAACATTCTGTCTAACCAGTTTAATGCAAATAGACATCACTAATAGCGATGAATATTGTCTGTCTCTTCTTAAAAACACAAACAAAAATCTAAATTATCAATGAAAAATGAACAGTTGGCCGAGAAGCGAAGCTTCGAGGACAACTAAGAAATTTGGAGGACAATCTACCAGCCAAGGACATTATCCTCCGATATACCAGTGAGCCAAAAAGGGGTTTATTTATTTTATAACCCTCCCAATAATTT
>JAOBRD020381818.1:0-19822 GCA_027575215.2 Hydrozoanthus sils
CCCCCCCCCCCCCCCCCCCCCCCCCCCCCCCCCCCCCCCCCCCCCCCCCCCCCCCCCCCCCCCCCCCCCCCCCAACAACGGAAACCACGACGGTTGCAAAAGAGGCTTGTCGAAACCCTGCTTTTGTCAATGTGGGTTCTTGCGGTTAATGTGTTAGCCTGCGGTACGCAGTGGTTGACTGAGGTCTGCTTAATGAGGCATGGGGCGAATGAGTTCGTTCGCTCTGCACTGGCTACTAGTGGCTTTGATTCGTAATCCCATGTAGGGTCGTGAGCTTGAGTCTCGGTCAGACCAACTGATGCTGTGTTATGTTCTTGAGCAAGGCACTAGCTACCCGACTTGTTCCAATCGACTCAGCTGAAACGAGTATCAGTTCTGCTGGGGGCTAATCTGAGATGAATTAGTGTCCTGTCCAATAAGAGTCAAAGACTCTGATCCGTTTGTTAAATAAAGGAATATTTTTATGGATGTTAACAATTTTTGGTTGATATTTTTATGTTAGGGTAATGTTTAGTAACGAGAGGGTTTTTTTTAAGGTGAACTTTTTTATGCCTTGAATATTTTTCAGGGTAGTCTGGTACACTTTTCCGGCAAACATTTCATCCCGGAGCAAAAGGAAATTCGGCTTCGTTTCGTTTTACTTTTCTCGTGTACTCCACTACTGTTATTGAGCACAGTCCAAATCTGGACTCAAAGTCAGTTTAAGACCTGTGCAAAACCGTGGCGGTCAAATTAAACTTGCCAACGTTAGATCAGATGATATTACTAATTACTAAGTATGAATGTCAAAGAGACTACTTGAAAATTCAAGCACACGAGTTGAGCCACATAAAGTAAGTTAGTTTTCAACGTTGTTTGATGTACCTTGCAGAAACAAAATTATATTCAGATATATTGACTTTCCAGACAGTTTTTTATGTGTGCGATGTACAAGCTTGAACTATCAAAGGCGGTGCGCGAGAAGGAGCTTGAGGTTGCTAAGCACCTTGGGAACGGCGTCTTGCTGGTCAGCGGGGGACTCGTGACGAGCACAGGAAATCAAAGTGAAGAGAATGTCAACATGTCGGAGCAAGTTAATTTATTATTTACAGAAGAAAAGCTTCGATCATTTGTCAGCCTCAGATAAGATTGTAAAAAATGTCGAAAAAAAACTCTTCAAGTAGACTGTATCACCCGGGTAAGCAAGTTTGCGTAGCATTTCTTTTAGTAAGATTAAGAGTGGAGATAACGTAAAGAAAACTGTTACGCGCGAAAGAATGCATCAAATGTCGAGTCACGGACTGTTTGTTCAAAGAGACGATTGTTTATCTTTAAAAGAACCGAAGAGTTTGTTTGCAGATTCTTATTTGCAAAAGGGCAGCCTATTTATAGTTCGTTGGTTTGAATAAATTCGTAGCCATTGCGCGCCAAAACAGTTTCTGCTCGTGAACCGACAGTAGAGTGGCGAGTTTAATTGTATTTGCGAATGAGCTTTGACACGAATATAGCATAGCAAGGTGAATAGGTATTTGCAATTGACTTGAAGCCACGGGCCATTTTTAGTTACTATTTAAAATCACTAAGTAATGCATTTTAAATAGAAAACCAAAATATGAACGGTCGATTATGTGAAGCCTTGCTGGTCGACTCGCCGTTGATTTCATGTAATGGTTAGTGACACATTTCGCACTTATAGTGACTTACATTATAAATTTCCCTCTTATTATTATCATAGAGTAAGTACGAAACATGTAGTTCTAAATTGTTTTTGATGAAATATCTGGGATTGTCTCGGAGCTGTAGTTTGTTGAAATCTCGAAGAAAGTTAGCTTTGCTTCTTTTCTAAGAAGTCGTTTAGATTACTCTGTTGACCAGTGTATGTGCTGAACTATGAAATACGGCTTTGTTTAGAAAATATCTCACTTTGTTATTAATTATTCATACATACAAACTGTGCCTATCATGGTTGCGTTTCAACTTTTGATTTGTTTTATGGGAGGACTACATCAAAGTCCAATTTAATCAAACAGTTTAATATGTACATCCAGTTACCAAAATCTTGACTGATCAGAAGTCAAGAAAAGATTCCTTTCAAAGGGGTTACCCCTTTGTGAAGTAGTTGATACATGGTGAAATGCTAAATCTTGGATCAGTGTTTTGGTGCTATAACGAGCAGAGTTTGATTATTGTCCCTAGGAATTTGACTTGCTTTGCAATATTATAACACTTCTGTTTAACCTTTTTGTGGTGGAATACGGTAGTGGCTGTCAGAACAATACACAATTATGATTCATTCTCAGAAGAAGAGAGGGGAGGGGTAAGGATCTCCCTAGGATTAAACCTTTTCAGACCCATTAATTAATAAACATTGGTAGAGATAAATATTCCTCACTTAAGGACCTAAACTTTTCTTCAAATTAGTTTTGTGTGTTTAAAAACTTACTGTAGGGTTTAACTCTGGCAAATATGGAACATCATACAATCAGCGACCAATTGACTGGGCAACCCCACGACTTGCAAGTACTCACAGTGCGAGAATTGACAACAGATATGAGACAGGCAACACTTGTCGCAACCTTTTGTTGAATGATACAGCATTTGGAGAACCTTCATCACCAAGAAGGTCAGATGGTGAGTATAATCATGGTTAAACTTGATATATCAGCTCTAGAATAAATTTTAGTTGCATTTTCAGGTAAGTCACTCACAGTAAGTGTGTAATTAGAATTATGGAATCAACAAAACTATGTGCTTCAAAATCCCTTTTTATTACCATTAATTTTTGTTGTTTAAATACTGAATTTATAAGTTATCATTAACTATTATATAAGATTTTGATTGTCAGTGTTAGGTAATATTCTCATAACAGGAAGTAATTGCCATGATTGATAAAAAAAAATTTCTTGTTTTACTTACAAATTTTTGTACAATATACTGTTGTTTCTCCTAATTATAAATGGAATACTAGTCAAAGATGTTTTTAAAAGTATTGAGCCTGCAGTAAATTCTAGGGTGGTCAATCGATAAAAACGATAATTGATAAAAATCAATAGAAATCAATAAAAATCAGTTGATTGGTATCGGAAATTGATAAAAATCGATAACTAATTCTGTTGCAATTAATCAATAGTTATCGATTTTTCGATCAAAACTATTGATTCTGTCGATTATATTGATTCAATAGAATCAAATGAATTCACCATTGTACATATTTCACTTAAATGACATTGGAATTACATTTTTATATCAAGATCACCTTATCCATAGAAGTTTCAAATGTTTATTTGTACAATTATAGCTCCCAAAACCCTAATTAGCCAATTACTTGAACAAAACTTTAGTATTTAAACAACCTGGCACTAAAACTTCTATCGAGGTTGTATAAAAGGTTGAAAAAATAAAAGCCCTATGTACTGTTTGCTGTCAGAGCAGAGTGTCCCGGACAGTGTGTAAGCAGTGTTACCTATGCTATTGCAAATATACACTTGATCACTGATTTATATTCCTGGCCATATTTTATGCTGGTTTTACGGCCTGTACATTTGATCACTGATTTATATATACATAATTTTAAAGTGTGTACAAGAAGAAAACGTCTGCCTTGCTTGAATGTGCGAATTCCGCAGGCATTGTTTTAACGAGTTTAAAAAAACTCAGTCCTGAATCGATGAATGCAGCTTGCAATAAAATCGATTGACTGACTTATGGGAACAGCTGTAAGTATCGATTTTTAATGATTGATTAATAAAATCAATAATAATCAACTGATTTTTATTGATTTGTTGATTGCCTTTTTTCTATCGATTTTTATCGATTGACTACCCCAGGAATAAATCAAACCTTGCATGAATTGATTAAGGTTATGATACATATAATAAATATTAACTAAAGTATTCTGGAGTTCTGAGCAATATATTACAGAGTGGATCGATTAACAGTACAGGGTGGAAAAATCTTCCAAATTAAATAATAGTACAGGGCTAAAAATAACTATTTAAGAGTGAAAAGTCATAACAATTCAAAAGTAGTATAGATCAGTATTAACTTGGAAAATTCCAAATATAGAAAATTGTCTGCTACCAGTTCAAAATATATTTTGCTTGCAAAACCTTGAGTCAGGTATACCCACAAAGATAAACTCTTTAAACAGTCATTTAAAAAAACATGAAATGTTTTCGACGTAATTAATGATGACGACTTTTGAGTCGAAAGCATTTGGTTTTATAAATGAAAATAAAATAAAACTAATTCTGCAAAATTGTTACTTAATGTAATTTAAACTTAGATTTAGAAGTAAAAAATAATTAAATTCTAAGTTAAAAAGTGTTAACTATCCATTACTATTAGATTTTGTTGTTAATACTAATAAATAAATGCTATTATTAGATAAATGTCTTTATGGAAAACATGTACAGTTAGGAGCTTTGTTTTGTCATGATTTTAATTAGTATCTCTTAACATTGAGTATGTTGTTGATTTTATTAAAAGCTGCTTTATTTTGTAGTACTTAATTGTTTTACACATTCTATAATAATTTTATATTAATGTAATTAAAATGCAATGTACTAAGTAACAAATTTTATAATTGTTGTAATTACATAATTTGTTGTTATTAAATAATTTTATTGTTATTTTTTTATTGTTATTATTATTGATGTTAACTAGTATTACAATTAATTGATGAATTTTGTAATCTAGAATACCCTCTTGGGAAAGAAAACCAAAGAGATTATCATTCAAAGCTAAGGACAACAGCATCAGATTGTTTTCAACAACAAGCTGAAAATTTGCCCATGGTACTTGAGGACACATTTTCTGGATCTCCTGCCTTCACTAGTAATCAGTTACAAGGAAGTCTAAACAGCAGTGCAGGAAATGAGTTGGCAGAGCTTCTGTCAAGACACCAAGAAAAACAGCTCCACTCAATGAAACCTGTTAATCAGCAACTTAGGAAATGGAATTCTTGTTCTTTACTCAGTGAGAATGATTTGCTGAAAACTGAAACGAATGGTTTGTCACCTGAGTTACATGGATCTGCTGAACAGTTGAATCAGATGCATTTTATTAGTGAAAATGTGAGAATGACAATTCCTAAACCATCAGGCTCAGTAACTAGTTTAATGGAAGAAGGTAGGATAGAGTTGAAATTTTTATAGTTTGAATGTCTCTGATTAGTTAAAGAAATAGTTCACAGTCATTGTGTGCCTAGTTGTGCTAAGTATACTTGCAGGAAGTTGGGAGAACATGTGAGAAGCTTTTGAGTAGCAGGAAAATACCTGGTTGCTTCCTGAGTGACAAGTGCTCTCCCAATTTCCATAACTTAAGTGCATCCATAACTTAATAGACACACAATCATGAGCTATTTTTTTTGTTTTAAAACATTTGAATAATAAAAAGTGCAAAAAATAAGTGACCTCGTTATGTTAACAATTGCCCAGGTGCACGGCCAGCCGTGTGTCTATTGAGTTTTAGTAGAAAACTAGCTCACCATCATAAATGCTGCAATCTTATTGACTAACCCACTCACTGTCTTTTGAGTGGTAGACAGTGCGACAAAGACAGTCAGTGTTTTTAAACAAAATACAGTCTGTGTCAAATTCTTTAAACACTCATTTTTATCAGTTTAAATTCGAAGGTACACAAAGAATTCCTGTATACAGGTCTTGAAATTCTCAGCAGCAATGCAGCAATTTGGCACATGATGCCCACTGCTTCTGCACAATCCTAAAATATGGGTCACAGGAAATTTTTTTTTATTGTAATTATATATATTACATGTTTGATATTATTAAGTGGACAGCTATATAATTATCAGAACATAAATATTTACCTGAACACGGCTCATTCAAAGGATCACCAAGCGTCTTGTCCAGTCAGTCGACATCAGTGGCATATGTTACCCCATGGAGACAAGAAGTTTCACAAGCAAACGACGGACAAATAAGGTTTTCTGATGGTGATGGATTTGTCACACCACCAACAGCAAACCTGTCTAGAAGTGGATCTCTCTCTAGTAATGATGAAAATGGAAAGTGGGATTCTTTGCTTAGGGCTAAAGATGGATTGATCTGTCAGAAAGATCAAATAATTGACAGGTTTGTTATAAGAAATTGTTTACTAACAAATAGCTTCAAATGTCGATCATTTGTCAATGACTAAGCAGGGATTTTCTGTAGAACTTGTGTGAGCTAAAAAGGTACAGCTACGTGATGCAACATTGCCTGCAACATGGCATGTAACTAAAACCCTTCATATAGCCACACAGTGAAATTGTTGCTTACAATGTTGCAGAAATAGGATTGGGTTTCTACCTCACACACACAACATTGTGTGCAACAATTTCAGAGGTGACTACACATTGCAACTCTAACATTTACGCAATGCTGCATCATGTAGCCACAACTTATACTGCATCCTTATGTACTGTTTGGGCATTTCAAGAATTTCATTGTACAATAAAAAACCCTGTCAGTGATTAAAGTGTATATACCTGAATCATGGATCTTGTATAGTCAGCGAGAAAGGTTCTAGAAAAAGAAGAAAAATGTCTTTATTTAATTTTGTTTGTCACATACAGTTTTTCCCTTTAATGCTTCAAGGCTTTTGTATAGAAAAACTTGCTAAAGGCCTTTGAACACTAGACAATTTCTTATCTGGTATAAATCTGATCAAATGGTAGGTCACCACACACTAACCGATTCCTTGTTGTGAGATTTATTAACCCATTGCCCACGTACACCATTTTAGAGAGCTGTTTACCACTTGTCACATGCTTGCAGTTCAGGCAAATTATTGGTCGCTGTCACACACTAACTATGTGTGATCAGACGATTTGGGATCTAGCTTGTCAGATCTTCCTTCACAACAAAAAATTGTGTCCGATTTTTGTCTGTAACTGCCACACACAGCCTATTTTCATCATAGACAAAAAATGGGGGCCCTTCACATGGAAAACTAATTGCTTAGTGTATGGTGGCCTGTAGAGTTTAGTAAATCCACCACCCATCATGGGAACCCCCCCCCCCTCCCTCCAAAAGTTTTTGGTGCAGGGTATGTGAATCATATGTCATTGAGTTTTTCCACACTCATCACAATCAACTGGTCATTCTTAAAAAGATGCATGATGACTGTACATTTTACAGCAATGTGTTACCAATTACACTGCTAAAATAAGCTCAGAGAAGGCAACAACTGATAAAATTCTTCCCTGTACTACTGTAACAACACTGTGTGTGCCAAATTCAGGTTCTCACTATGCATTTTTGTTGTAAGTTTTAGATGTTAGTGCACTGTCAAGGAATTGAAGGGTCTAGTGCAAAAGCAGTGTAAGAGTCATTTTATTGAGGCTCTTGACTCTCCCTACATGTATTATCCCACCTCTTCATGACCATTGGGAGATTTTAAAAGCATTTCATACAAAGTTGGATCGTTTTTACACTAGGCCCTTCAGTTATAGGTAAATGTAAAGGCAATCATGGATAATTGAAAGTTTTGAATAGAAACTTTGCACCAAAAATGAACAATCTTGAATTTTACACCAGACAAAAGAAGACCATTCTTCAGCTTCAGCAACAACAACTTGAAATGGAGGCTAAACTGCGGCAAGCACTGACAACCCAGATTGATCATGGACAGCCCCAGGATATATCTGGGAAGCTACAGGAATATCAGTATGATAGTGCACGACTCAAGGCTCAGCTTGCTCAGGTTGTGGCTGACAAGGATGCTGAGATTACTAAACTGAAGAAAAAACTAGGGTCAGTATTTTGACATGAGTTTTAGTGCTCTAACTGGCTCTAAAATATATTATTAGGGACCTCCAAGAAGTGAGAAAGGTGTCAACAGTGGCATAGAACAATAGTGAATACAGTAGCTTCACGTTGGAATGCACTGTGTAGGCCACCTGCACGCTGTCGTCTTGAAAATTACAACGTGAAAAGCAAAATTTAGAAGCCCTTATGACAATGATCAACCAAAAATTTTCTGATTTTAGAAAAGGCAAGAGAAACTTCTGAAAAAGCAAGCTATTTTTGTTTTTGAACCCCTAAAAATAGAGTTTTTGGGCCACCTGCACGCTGTTGTCTTGAAAATTACAACATGAATAGCAAAATTTAGAAGCTCTTATGACAAAGATCAACCAACATTTTTCTGATTTTAGAAAAGGCAAGAGAAACTTCAGAAAAAGCGAGCTATTTTTGTTTTTGAACCCCTAAAAATAGGTTTTTTCTAAAGTAACCTTGATTTTTCTCTGAAACCCCTAAAAATACCAAGTTGACGTTTTTTGATCCCTTCAATATTTGACAAGCACCACTATAATACCAACAGATGGAGTAACCCCTCGGCATTGAACTTCTTTAATGGGACATTCAGCAAGCTGACATTTGGGGCTTTAGCTGTTTGTCTGAGCCTTAGTTTTGTTTTTTTTTTGTTTATATAGAAAACTATCTTCCTATATTGCAGTGAAACTGAATACTTGTTGATAAAAATGGAGGCAACTCTAAAAGACACGGCATTTAAAAAAGGCCAAGAACTTGAGGAAGTTCAAAGCAAGGTGACAAATAACTAACTTTTATTTTATGTTTTCTTATAGACTGGTATTTTATATACATGCAATTGGTTAATCATTTTTTCTTTTTTTTTTGTTTTAATCATTTTATTTGTACTTTATGAACTTATGGACAACCACCTCAAAATCAACTATAATATTCACGGATATCGCAAGATTCGGGAGCCAGTCAAAGTGCATGAATATGGATATCGGTTGCTTTGGTAAATACTGAGTTCTGATTGGTTCCCGTATCTTGTGATACCATAGACTGTTAGTTGTTACTAAGGCCATGCAAAGGAAGCACGCTTGCTAATAGTGCATGTTTTGGTAAATACTAAATAACAATCCCCTTCAGGGTCGGTGTCTAAGTGCTAGAAATATTACTAGATGCTTCGCATCTCGGTATATACCAATTGCTATTCACTTGGACCCCTTCGGGGGATATTTGTTAAATATCAAATATCTGAAGATGCATGCATTGAAATTTGGTCTAACTTATACTAGCTCTCAGTTACTGAAACCTGCTTTATTTAAGTTTTACGTTTGCTTATGATTAAAATGTTGGACCTTGGTTTTATTTCTTTAGATTGCAGAGAAAGAGAAGACTATCTCAGAATTGCATTTGAAGCTTGAAGTTTCCAGCCAGGAGCAGCAAGGATTCAGGTACTGAGCCTGGGTTATCGGGGTACAAAGGAAAGAAGTACTGTGAAAAATGTGAAAAAAAAATTAAAAGTTACCAAATCGTGAAAAATTGCGACCCTCAAAAACACTTTGTTGCATCTGTTTTTGAAAAAGGTCGGCAAAACTACAGAAAAAAACATGCTCGTTTCTTTTTGCACCCCTAAAAAATATCGTTTTTTAAAATAACCTTGTTTTTTCCCAGAAAACCTATAAAAATAACTAGTACCATATTGCCAGTCTTACCAACAGACGAAGTATCTTCCCCCGGAGGCTGCGCTATTTGACGAAACCAACAAATCATCGATACCAAGTATTTTTGAGCTACAAAAAAACTGATTATGTAAAAAGAAGATAGAAAGCAGAAAGGACTGACGTGCTGTAATCAACAGGGGTCTTGGGCTGGATACCTGCTTAGCTGGCTAAATCTTTTTTCGAACAATTTGGCCCATAAGGTCGGCTTTTATAGCGGACAGTAATCTTTGATTCCCCCAGATAGGACAATAATTCATCGTAGGTTAACCCCAAGCAGAACTGGTACTCATTTACGCCATATGTGTACCAGTGTATAAGTTTTTTTTTTCAGGAAGCGCATCGAAAGTCTGGAGCGATACCTGTCTGACACACCCACCGTAGAGGAACATAAAAATACTGTCAAGAATATATCCTTTGAGTAGGACTGTTTTTAATTACCTTTGCCGTCTAAGCCGTCTGTTAATTCTGACCCTTTTGTCTTTTTATGATCTTTTCTCTCACACTTGTTTCTATCCTTTTATTTCCTTTTGTTTTTCTACCCACCTATCTCATTGGCCAATCACTTTTTACATGAATATATAACCACCTCTTTACCATCCCTCACATACATTAGTCAGACGAAAGACAATAAATAGACCGAAACGCCAGTACTTTCCATTCTTTCACGATGTAAAGCTTAAAATACACGATTGAATCATGGCACACTGCAATAACAAAATACGCAGACAACAATTTAATACCTCTGCCTTGTCAGTACACCATGTATTCCGGAAGTTTTAACCCTCTACAAAGTAACCATTTTTGATGGATAGCACAACAACATTGTTCAATCGGTTTTACAAGTTTTGCTTCAGGAATGTTTTTTTTCATTTAGCAATGTTGAGTTCAGTCATGTTTGTTTACTTGCGATCTAAATAGCGTCCTGAGTAACGATCCCAGACTTGACGTGACGATAAGTCTTTGTATTACCCTTCTAGACCAACGTTATCCTTTCAGTAGTTCGTCCGAGTTGCACGTGTATTTCCTTGAATGATTCTGTATGGAAATTTGCGACTCAAGAAATACTTTCCTTCTAAGTCCAACTTCATAACCAAGCTGCAAACTTGCATATAGAATCCTCGAGGACTAAAAATTATTACAGGATATATCGAGCGATCGAGCAGTTGCGAGACGAAATAGACGAGAACTTATCCTGTGACTCAGCTCCCCATGTGAGTCTCTGTAGCTCAGTGGGTAAAGCACCTGACTGGTAACCAGAGGGTTGCGGGTTTGATTCCCGTCAGTGACTAAGAAAAAAATTCTGAGCATTCAACTTAAGAAGCACTTTCTTTCTGAAATTTTTTTCCTTGACGTTGTTTACTTAAAAGAAGCTCGGGAGGAAAGCACAAGGCTTAAAGACACTATTGCTCTTAAAGACAAGAAACTGGCGCACATGAACAAGGCTCTTGCTCACAAGGTAGATAACGCTCACAAAAGTCAGTCAAAGTTGCAAATTTTGTTAAGTTCTACATAAACTTTACGAGTTTGTTACTCTACTCACTTGCAATCTGCCTTGCGAGACATGCAGAATGGTCACTTTAAAGGGTTTCATCAACTGGTTCAGGAATTAAAATGAATAACACCAATCATTTTTACTCTTCAAGACAAGCAAAATAAATTGTCACTTGATAGGGTTTCAGCAATTGGTTCAAAAGGTAGAGTGAATAACACCAATCATTTCTACTCTTTAAGAAAGGCAAAATGAATGATCACTTTATAGGGTTTCATCGACTGGTTCAAAAGTTAGAATGAATAATACCAATCATTTCTACTCTTCAAGACAAGCAAAATGAATGGTCACTTTATAGGGTTTCATCAACTGGTTCAAAAGTTAGAATGAATAACACCAATCATTTCTACTCCTCAAGACAAGCAAAATGAATGGTCACTTTATAGGGTTTCATCAACCGGTTCAAAAGTTAGAATGAATAACACTAACCATTTCTACTCTTTAAGACAAGCAAACTGAATGCCCATTTTATAGGGTTTCATCAACTGGTTCAAAAGCTAAAATGAATAACACCAATCATTTCTACTCTTCTTGAGATAAGCAAAAAAGAAGGTCTTTTATAGAGTTTCAACTACTGGCTCAAGACTATCAACTTTCCTTGTGACAAAAAGACTTTCGCTGTACAAGGGTTAATTATCTAAAATACTTTTCTGGCATCAAAGAGCCAGGAATTGTATTGTCTGCTATTCTTTTATTGACTAGATTCTAGAGCTTCGTTGGTTTTTATGGAGTACTAATGATTTAAAAAAATTTTGTGATCCATAGGTGAAAGAAGCAGAGAAGTTGTCCCAAGCGAACTCGGAATTGAAAGGAAAAATAGAAAGGTAGCATATAGGCTATCATGGTTTATATCCTGTAGACTTTTTTTTCAAGAAAATGCTGACTGACTTTGCAGTTAAATCGTTTTGCTCGAGGTAGTCCAATATATCACGTAGAACAGAAAGTGACACGAACCAGGGCATATCTAATGCATTTGCGTGCTTGGCTCATGCATTTGGTTCAACCTCTGACTCTCCAAGCATGAGTCCTCGAGTTCGTTCCCTGGCCTTACCGGAAGATAAATATTTGTGCGGCCTCCTTTCGCCACTCCGTACGTGGCAGGTTACACCTCATTTAATAATGTTAAAAACAATAAAAATAGTAATATTGATTATGATTTCAGATGATAATGATAATTATTATGATAACGATGATGATGATGACGATAATTACTTTGTTTAAAGAGAATGACAGCTACAGAAATGTCTAACAGTAAAAGTTATGAAACGGGAAAACTGCGCAGCTTTCTTAAAGTTTTGTGGCCTTTACTGTTTGCTTTATCTTTTTACTGTGCTTTTGAATAAGTTCAAATATTAATAGTTTAGAGATGAAGTTTAGTGTTCACTTTGTACAATATGCTTTCATGTTAAGCCTCGAGAAGTCAGTTCACAAGTATAGAAATGAAGGTCCAGTGTCAGAAATCGAGTTTGATGATCTAAAGATGGAACATGAGCGAGTTCAAGTGGAGCTAGAGAGAACTAAGAAGGTAAAACAACCTCAATCACGATACATGATCATCAATCACGATACATGATCAACATTAGGGACCTCAGTTAATCCAGGTTCACACTTGTGAGTCGATAAGAACAAGCACAAGCACAGGAAAACCCAAATGTGAACATGCGTGAAATAAGCAAAATAACAAGCACAAGAAAAAGAAACATTTTCCTTTCTCTTTTGTTTGTACTTATGCTTATGTCGTTTGTTTCACCAGTGTAAACATCGGTGAAACATGCATAAGCATAAGTATGTCATCGCCAATCCCCTTTGCGCGTGCGTATTTTTGGTTTTCTTGTGCTTATTTAACATCGGTTCCTTATGCTTGTGCTTGTGCTTATCTCGCAAGTGTGAACCTGGCTTAAACAACGAAGACGGCAACAGTGACGACAACGGCTTACAAACAAACACACTTCTTTCTTGCCCATTTTGATTACGCACGATTAGTTTTCTTTCTGTTTTGTCCGAGTAACACGCTGTGAACAGAAAAAGGTGAAAGTCTGTTTCTTGAAGCAATTAAAAATGCTGTCCTTGCATCTGAATTTTCTGCCGTGGGTCCAGTTGTTCAAATACCGATTAACACTAACGCAGATTCTAATCTACGCTCTTATTACTAAACTTACAGAGACTCATTTGAACTGTAATTTTGGAATTGACAAGTTTTTTTCGTGGAAAATCTAAGCAGTTTTTCTTGATTTTTGGTTTAACTGCGAAGGTTAAAGTTAACCAGCCATTGAACAATCCAGCTTGGGAATGGAACCACAGCTAGCTAATTTAGTATCAATGCTTCGTTACAGATGCTGGAGACAAAACACAAGAAGATGAAAGCGTTGCACCAACATTCTCAACAATCGCAGAAAAGCTTAGAGCAGAGACTGGCGCAAGAAGAGGTAACTACTCGCTTACTACTCGATAGTTAACGTGTTTGATTTGGTTTGCTTTGATACGGTTCACGTGGTCATGAAAATCATGAAAATTGAAAATGCATTTTCCAAGCCCATAAAATTGTGGAGTTTATGGGAAGATAGCCGAAAAAGTCATTGAATTTTTCCCTTGAGCTATGGTTTTTATGTGAAAAAAATCTTAATATTATCAAGTGCAAATGTGCCGAGAAAACGCCGGTAACACGCAAACATCGCACATTTGACATTAGAGGTGAGTTAAAGTTTGGGTAGCCTGTTTTGTTGGTAGTAGATTGTTTGGTTTCTCGATATTTCTTGGTTATGGAAATGTGATGGTTTTTATTCCTCATCTTCAACGTAAATTTATGTATTTACTGGAGTTTAAAGCATCTGTATTGTGGAAGGAAATAAGAGGTGAACGTTTGGTTTCTAATACCCTAAGGCATTATGGGTTTTGCCTGAAAAAACCGACTACTGCCAATAAATGTAAAGCGAAGTTTAACCCTTTCAACCCCAATTAACCATTTTATCATTGGCTTACTAGAAAGGCTTGAGTGAGTGAATTGGAAAGAATTACATTAAAACGACTTACTTTAAATCCATTTATAAAGTTTTGCTAATCAGATCAGTGGTTTAACAATATCGCACTGATTAGCACCTTTCTGTATTCCACGGCTGTTGAACCGTCTATTTCTTACTCAGATTGTTACTTTAAACTCAAAACGTTCAAATCCATACCAAAGCAATTGTGAAGATGCCCCAGTGAAATCCATTCTATACAAGGTTCCATTTGTTGATTTAAACACAGGATACTGTAACGGCGCTCCGAGAGGATGTTGGCCAGAAAGACCGAACTGTGGATGAGCTGCGTAAGAGTGTAAAGCAGGTAAGTTCTTCTAAACGTAGTATGTCTGACAGAAACTAACAGCGACTTGCGTCCTCCTCGAACAACATTAACTTTGGTATTTCTAGTTTTTTGGCTTTCGCGTGTGTGATAAATTTTGTACATTTAAAGTAGAATTAATAGCTTTAAAATCATCGTTTTTATTAGAAGACTTCCACCAGAATTTTTAACCAACGTGTAATCCGTAAAGTTTTTTAGATTTAACTATTTTGAGTATTAACTTTGATCCTGAAAATGGACGAATAGTCTGAAACATCGATTTTCGATAAAAACATGAAACAAATGTAACTTTTATGCCGTAGGGACATAATCTGTTTAATATGAAGGTATTCAGTAACATATTACAATCGAACATTAACTTTATATGTTTTAAATATTACTGCTTTATATTATTATTTACTGTTTTATATTATTATTGATCCAGGCCATCGAAGGTATCAATATTTGATAAACATCTTTTTCGTTTTATCTCCTTTTCTGACCCTAAGTTACAGAACGGTTCTTAGTAAATATGAAAAAACTGCTTTTTATCAACATTCAAGAGCTCTTACTTTCCCCTCAGCTTGCCAAGGTAAACCAAGATCTCATGGAACAGAATCTGAATTACAAGAACATTTGTGACCAGGTGAGGTTAGGGTATGTAACTATCTCATGATTAAGTTACAGTTTTCTTACTAACTTACTTATCGCCCATCTTTACTTATCTAGGATCTGATAAAATCACAAAACTAGCGCCAAGGAACTTGTTTATAGTTATTGAATATTAACAATTTATTATGCTATTGCGTCCATTTTTCCTCTGCCCTGGGCTAGTCTCTCTAGCTGGTCCCATGTTTGACCAATCTTCTTAATATCTGCGCCCTGTTCACGTCGCCTTGTGTTCCACGGCCGGCCTCTCTTCCTTTTACCTTAGAGTTAGGTTCCAGCTGACGGCTTGTCTGGTGATGTTTGCGTCTGGCTTTCAAAAGGTGTGGCCTATCCACCTCCAGCGACGTTAAAGTTAAAGTTTGATAATTACCAAATAAGATTACTTATTTAGGGTTCCTATGTCTCTTCGAAGTTTTGAGAACATAATTTATGTTCAGACCTGTCTTAAAAGAGTTTAGAAATTTTTTGTAGACATTAGAAATCCTAAGCTGTTAAAATTTCCAATTTGCTGTCAAGAAGTTCAAGGCAAATTGTTCAGAGATTCGCTTTTGACAAAAAGGTAGTAGTTTGACGGTGATGATAATGCAGCTACTCGTCCAGTCTCGATCAACCATACGTTGCTAACGATCTTGAACGGATTTCATTTTTTACAGCATGCTAAGTGTTTGTCGAAAGACAGAGTGGACGCAAATCGAAGATTGTGGAAAGAGGTAAATGGATCTAGTAGTCAACTAGCCTTCGAGCCGGCTTTTTCTCCTCTTTATTTTTTCCCTTTCCAACCCCGAAAAAATGAGCCGGCTTGCAGGCTAGTAGTCAACGTTTTAATCATACAAAGTGCTGGGCACAAATTCCTCCTTGCATTATATTAAAGATCGATAATGAATTCAGAATGTTTAAAGAAAAGCTTCGGATACAATGGGGCTATTGTTTGGAACTCATTGCCAGAAACAATTCGTAATTCTGAAACTCTATCTGAATTCAAACAGAAACTGAAGTCCCATCCCCTCCATCATTGTTCTTATCAGTAATCGATTGAATATAAGGTTAAATATATATATAATTGATATAATAGGTATAGCTTTTAGCATTGAAACAGAAATGTATTGTAAATTTTTCTACACGGTTTTTATGAAAACCAATTGTAAATTGATAAAATTCCGTGGTTAAATAAAGTTCAAGTTCAAGTAAATTTTCCCCTAATTCTTAGTGAATAAACGTCAAAACGCAAAGAAAGGAATTGTAAACCTCAAATTTGACACACATAGTGTTGTTAGTACAAGGAAGAGTTTCACCAACTTTTACCTTCCCTGAGTTTCTTTTAGCGGTGGAAGGTTCGCAATGCATTGTGGTAAAATCGTACAGCCGCCATCTTTATTGGAATGCTCGATTAAGTACAAGTTAGTTAAGTCCAATAGAGAATGAGGAATTTGGTCATCATGTTTTTCTTGCCTTGACTACCTTAGAAACATTGGTATAATCTAGATTAGTAAATTTTAATACCAGTTATCTTCAGACTGAATAAATTTGCAATTAAAAAAAATCTCTAAGTCTCACGTTTCACAATTAACTGTAAACTAGAACATAATGTCGCTGTTTTTGAAGTTACAGCAAATACAATAATATGCTAATCACTAATACAAATATTTACAATTCAAACTGTTTTTGGAAATGGAGCCTGTTTAAAATTGACGATTTGTACCATTCAGTATTTAAGTTTCCTTTGTCTTGTTTGCTGTTCTATTATCTAGTTTAAGGGGATGTATAGTCAAACAT
Source organism: Hydrozoanthus sils (assembly GCA_027575215.2). Classification (NCBI taxonomy): domain Eukaryota; kingdom Metazoa; phylum Cnidaria; class Anthozoa; order Zoantharia; family Hydrozoanthidae; genus Hydrozoanthus; species Hydrozoanthus sils. The sequence goes on from JAOBRD020381818.1 coordinate 16,773, forward strand.
TTCTATGGTTTTACTTTTATATTAACGGTCTCCTAAAAACTGTTTCGAAGTTATCAAGATGCGTGAGTGAATTGAAAGGAGTTGTCCAGGTTTGCACAGCGCGAAGACGAGGCGAAGACCCAAACATGTCTTTGTTGCTTGGTAAGTAGACTTGCAATACAAAGCTATAGGGCCCAATGCACAAATGGCACAAAACAAGGCCAGTTGCGCTAAATAAATATATTTGAATCGCCGCCATATTTGCAAAGGGTCCATACAAGTGCTCCAAATCGGGGCTTTTCAGCACCAGTTTACAAAGTTATACAACTTTTAGGACTTTGGTATTTAGGGTGATTTACGGCTGACATGGATATTCAGAGTTGCCCTCAGTTAGTAGTTGACAGGCCATGACACCGGGATCACCCTACTGTTTTTCAACAAGTGTTGTGAGTGCTTTTAAGTCACCCGATAGGAGATTTCAAGAGAGACTGGACCTACGGTTTAACGTCCTTATCCGAGAAGATGCGAAGGTCTAACAGTTTGTAGATGTGGGAGTAAAGGCAGCACCTTCTCTTCATTTAGCGATTAATATTTTGAAACAACTCTTAAAGAAATTGCCTGATTTATTTATATTATCGGCGATGATGACCTAAAGAGTATCGAAGGGATACCCCAAACTTGTTTTGACGATCTTTCTAATGGCTGAATAGATTGATTTTAGATTGACGTTTATAATCCCTCGTTAAAAATGCTTGGTTGAAAATCAAATAAGTTTGTTAGTAAGACCGATGACCGACCTAAGAAACTCTGAATATGTGTTCTGGTGATATTAAAACTTTGTAAAAGAATATTAAATCTGATAAGAGAAAACTTTTTACACAGGGTGAAATAGACATCCGTAAGAATCTAATTAGAATTCTGGTTTTTGTATCGTTCAAAAATTGCGTTTAGAATATACACGTCTGAATGGTTTTGTAGATTGAGTAATTTAGCGTAACAACGCTTGTACAAAGATACGTATAGAATATGTCATTTACTTTGCCTTTCATTTCAATGAAAAAGTTACTGATGGTTCACACTCGCCCTGTGCCACTCCTGCTTTATTTCGGTTCTTCAGCCAATTGTGTTATTCTATTATAGTACCGTGTTTTTGCCTTCTTTTTGTGGCCTACAGGACATTCTGTTCATGGAGAGGACAGTATTGACGATGAAGCTCAAGATGAAATCGAAGCTGTTCGCTCGAAGACTTTAAAAGTACAGGAATTGCGATCAGAGATCGACCAGCTGAGAACTTTCATCTCCGATCAGTACGCTGAAGAAGTCGGAAACAATTGCATTACCCAATGAAAATCAAAGTTATTATCAAATTATTGTATTATTTTTCTATGTACGAGTGTATGTGTATACACTTGAATGTATAAATGAGTACTGTGAATATATGAAATGTACAGAGACGAAGTATCTTTTTGTTTCCCCATGTAAGCGTTTCCAGCATTCACAATTTTTTAACTCTGACATCCAACATCCAGAGCATCAGAGCGATCGGGATCCTACATCCACTGGCAAGGCATCCAGCATCCAGAAACAATTTAAATCCAGCCTCAATGCACCCGGTATCCACGGAATCTACAATCTAAGCATCCAGAAATAAGCTGCATCCCTCATCCATGGTATCTATGATCTAAACATCCGGAATCCAGAAACAAGCTACATCCAGCATCTACAGAATCTACGATCAAAGCATCCAGCATCCAGTTTAAGGATCCAGCATCCACTCTGGATGCGCTTACATGGGGCGACCTTTTGTCTTCACCCTTGTACCCTGCGCCTTCGTTCCCCCTGACCAGCGGTCGAGAAACAGCGACCGCTGGTCAAGGGAACGAAGGCGCTGGGTATGAGGGTGCTTTTTCCATTGTATAAGAGCAAAGTTCGTGCGGTTAGTGCGCATGGCTCCAATCCAACCCTTGGGTCGTGTGTTGAAGTCCCGGCCAGAACACTGTGCTGCTTCTTTGAGAAAATATTTTACATAACCTTTATCTGTCAACACGGCTGTTAAAATGAACACCAGCTTGTGTGGAGAGCTGTTCACTGATGGTTTAGTTTCCAGGGGGGCAAAAATCTATCGTTTGCTTAACACTACTTAAGGAGAAGCACCACTCCAAAACTGTGTTTTATGTTCGAGAACATCTGCTTCGGAATCCAGAAAATGTAATTTTGGGGGCGTCTCCTCCAGTTGCGTCCTTAAAGATAATTCACAAGACGTGCAAGCCGCCATCTTTGCGCTCGCGAACTAAGGCATGACATCACAACGTCAAATTGCTGATCGTTATCGAAGAAATGCAAGCTTCTTGTTAAGTTGCTTAAAAAGAAAATCGTTTTTATTCAGTTGGGCGATTTTACAATAGATGCAAGCAATTAAACAGTCGGAACAAAGCTATAGAGCCGATTCTTTTAACAGTTGACGTTGTGACGTCAGACATCTGTGCAACATGGCGGCTTCCATTGGATTTACTAGCTCTATTTTTTCTCGATGTTGCAGAATACCAACGTTAACTAACGAATCACTTTAGAAAGTGTACGTTTCTTGAATCCCAAAATAATGTTCGTAAACATAAAAAATAACTTGGTTTTTGGAGTTGAACATCCTTAAATTAGAGACGAGTGTTGTACAATGAGCCAGTAGGCACGAAAAAGGATTTCACCTCCTTAAAAATTTCCTTCGATGTATCAGTTGTTTTCATCTATTTAGAAGTCTGAGTTACTATTAGTGAAGTGATCGATATACGTAGTGCTGTGCTTAAATTCACAATACTAAAACAAAAAGGTGGGTTTGAAGCCGTCCCAGTCCACCACGACATTCTAAGTAGTTGTGGACTGGATCTACAAGGCAAAGTGTGAAAAGTCTTCCAAAGCGTACTTCAAGTAACTTATGGTATATAGTTTTTAAAAAAACTATTGAATGCATCGGCGAGTAGTATAAACTTGAAGTATTTTATGATAAATTATCGTCGCCGTGAGATGATGGGAAAAGCTGACGTTTCGAGCGTTAGCCCTTCGTCTGAACATTACAG
>JAOBRD020381929.1:0-17206 GCA_027575215.2 Hydrozoanthus sils
TCGTATAATTTCGTTTAATTTCGTTTAGCCGAATATGATCGCCAACTTTTCATGCTCGATCGTCATCCGCCTGGTACAGAACAGTCGCTTCGAGTAGAAAATTGAATTTGTCCAATTTTGGTTCGATGATCGTTCAAGCACAGCTATCAGCATTTATGGAGGACTTTTTGATAAAGAATTGTTCCATTTTGCTTCAAGAATCGAGTAAAGCTGTCAGTTGTTAGCGATCAATTTGTCCCAGGTTTGCAAGCGTTTGACCTTCACCGCATAAATTTTTGCACTTTTCTAAGTTGAACTTCCCAAGTCTTGAAGTTTTATTTCTTAAGTCCGTTATAGACAGAACAGAGCCATGCCAGTAGGGGATTTGCCACAAACTGCACTGAATCCAATTCGGTTGTTTCACACAGCTCACAACAAACTTGTCGTTCAACCTGCAAACAACTTTCTGTTATCACAAGCACTTTTTGTCGAGTTAAGTTTATAGCTTTTGTCTAATAAAGACAAAGTGATTTACGTTTGAAGTTTTCTTACGTTTGTTCTTATTATAAACTGTTTGGAAATTTAAGCTTTTGTTCTTACAAAATTTTTCTTATAATGAAAATTAATGCGTGTTAACTGTTTCGAGAGACCGAAAATTCCCTCCAAACAGTGAAAAAAAGTTATTTGAGAGGTATAAATTATAAGCCCGATGTTCTTTTAAGATTATAGAATACTGAAAGTCCCATTTGGTTCACGGCAACGCTCTCTTTTCGACCGATGCGACATGCGACATGTACAGCTGGATAAAATTTATCACGACGTGAACGAGAGTTGACCAAGGACAAGAAATAAATAACAGAACCCATTAATTTCCTAAGTATACATATACAGTCTTGCTTTAAAAAAATCAGACGCAGTCATATTTACATCATGGAATCAAAGCGTAATGTGCCAACAAGCCAGCCAGACGAAAATCGCTCAACGGAAGTTGAGATAGGGATTGAGCCGGCGAGCAACAGCAAGATTAGTATGCGTTCTCCTTCGTCGAAACACAAAAAGGCCGTTGATTTTTTTACTTTGTTTTTTTTGTTTGTTTTTTTTTGAAGATTTTACTACAAACAGTTAGATTTTTGCGTATTCTCGGATAAGGACGTTAACCTTAGGCCCCAAGTAGCAGACCTCGAAAAGGACCTCCAGTCCTAACGTCCTCCCGTAATTTCTTGAGGCAAAAATGTCAAAAACGAAAACTATTCTCTGACAGTTAGGCTAAATACTTTCAAGAGAGTCACGAGTAAGCTGCCAGAATAGTATGTCCAGAACATTATTTTTCGTAGCTTTTTTCTTCATTTCTTTCCTTTACACAAAATTTTTCTAAACATATTCCAGAAACACGAAAAAAAAACTCGAGTTACTTAAAATTTTTCCGGGAGTTAAATATTCAGGTTAAAAAAAATATTTAATATACATAGTTCAAGCAGCTAAAAAGTGTATAAAAAACTAAAATTTAAAATCCAAATCCTAAGCTTCCCGCCTTGATAAGCTCTGCTCTTTGCTAGATTGCTCTACTTATGTTCCCCGATTTTATATTTACATATAAAATTTCTTGTTCTCGTTTTTAAGTGTGTACATTTTTGTAGAAACGCCACGAATCAAAAGTCATTCGATAGTTTAATTAAGTGACGATCCGAATAAGAACTTAGGGTAGGTAAATTGCCGTGGATGCAGGAAGGCTAAATTGCGATAATGTTAGATCGTTGATGTAATTGACTCAAATGGAACGTATCTTCATAAGTAAGTTCATGTATTTTTTCCAGTTCATTTATTCAAGTCTTTCTTGTTGAAGCATTTCTGCTTTTAAGTTTAAGACAAGTTCTAAACTCAAAAGTTTTTCTTCGCTTTTGTTTTGGAGCTCTATGAATTGCCTAATTATTATAGCACAACAGAAACATTGCTCTAATGTAGAGTTTCATTGCTTTTTACTTTAAAACTACGTCAGTATACACAGGTTGATGTATTCTCAGTATAAAAATTTAAACATTCTGGCGTGGGAAAAGTGAAAAGCCGCAGAACAGTTATTGGGACGGAAGCAAAAAACAGCAACAAAAACGCCGGCAGCAAAATTCTCCCAATCAACTACAATTCGACAACAGTAAAAGCAAGGTAAGATAGAAAAACAGCAGTATTTAAAATTTTTTCAAGAGGACACGCCTCTGTTATTGCAAACAAAGCAAACTTGATAGTTTTCGTACCGCTTGAAGACTAGCGCCACCAAGAATGGTGCAGGTACTTCTCTGAGAACGACTTTCCAAGAACAATAAGTTTCCTTTACTCAGATGAAGGACTTTTTAATCAGTTTCATTCAACTCTTTTACGGTGAAAAGCTTAAAATGTTTATCAAACTAGGAACAATGAGGTATAGGTTCGACTAAAACCCAAGAAGAACAATTGAAGATAGGATTCCACCGCGAGTTATTTTTTTTCCCAAATTCTTGGAACAAAAAAAACCGTAATGGAAACTACATCTTCAAAAGCAGACTGAGTAAAAACAATTAGAACACAAACATAACTATATCGAAGACAGTCAAGCGACGTTTATTAAATGAGTTGTTGCACAAATGTCCTAAGATATTTGTCTCAGTTCATGTGCAGATGCAACAACGAAATAATAATGAGCTACTTAGCTAATCAAGATTTACTGGTTCATATAAACATCTGTGCATCAGTTTCAAGATTTTAACGAACGGTTAATACTCATTCCAATCTGAGGCCAACAATCACGAAAGAAAACCACAATGAAAAATGATTAGTTTGAAAAGCTTAATGTCCAGAAAATAATAATGAAAACAATATATAATTATTAATAGTAAAAACAGGTTTTGACGCAGGCCGCACAAAATATCAACAGAGGCCGGAAAGATTTTGTGCGTCAGTCCAAATTTTCTTTTCTTGTAGCTCCGGATTTTCTTTTTTATGCAAATCGGGAAATGGTTTTCGAACAATTTTGAAAACGCTTGATGAAAATGATTGAACAAAACTTGAGAAGGTGAATCGCGATGAGGGGAAATTAGTGAGTTAAATTTCAGGATAAAGTGGAAATGCAGATCTTGGTATTGGACCTCTTTGTTGACGGGTAAAAATTTATGTTTCTAACTGTTTTTTATTTAGCTTCTACTTTATCAATTGTTTATGTCTTGTTTCTTCTGTTATTTTCTTTCTTTCTTTCGCAATTTAAATTATAAATCAGTATACAGTTGTTGCAATTGTAACATTTACATGCGCTATTGCAAAGTGTTTCCATTTACCAAATTTCTAGGAATTTCAAGCAACTGATATAGGTCGATAAATTGTTGCTCAAGGCACTTTACTCTGAAGAGATGAAATGCGTGTGACTCCGATAGAAAACAATAGTTTTTGGCAAACAATAAACACAAACTCCTTTGTCATTGCAAACTAAATTCACCAAGAAAAATCCTGTAGCTTTGTAGCCAAAACATGCAAATGCTTCTTTTGAAAACTTCAAGAAAAACTAGCTAACACCCTCTTGTTGCAACATGTAGATGTTCTTTTTCTGCCTAATTTTGCTAAGTGTAGACATTTGGCGACATGTGTTTTCCAACTGCGAAGTCCGAATGTAGCTTTGAAATATATAAGTACAGGGTCGTATATTATGATATTCGTCGATGTTTCGAAACTACTTGACCAACGCAAATGGCATGATTAGAAAACAAAGGCTTTGAAGATTGTTTTCTCTATTAAACTTTGCATAACACTCAAGACAAGCCACTCATTTCATTGGCTGAGTCTAGTTTCATCTGACAAAATGATCGACGGTTCTAATTTTCTGCACGAAAGCAAAATACAGATGAAATAAAACCCATTTGTAACCAGTAGAGCGCGGTATACTGCCTTGGAGGAAAATTCTGCTGAATTCTCTTAAGTGTGAACAAAGTTCATGTTTCCAACAAGGTATGTTACACGTTGTTTGTTGTTTGTTTATCTCTTATCAGAATATCTGTATGCTGCAATAATTATCTTGACAGATAATGAGTCTACCAGAAAGAAAATTAATTGAAGCTGTAGCGAAAACTAAAGAAAATCGAAGCATTTTCTGAGTATGAAGACAAAATGTCCGCTCTTCTAAATTACACAGCTTTTAGTTTTGAAATCATTGTATAGAATATTTTGATTAACGTTGGTTTTGTAGTTTCGTTTCAACTACAAAGATGTTAGTGAATATTTGCTGTAAATGTCTGCGTCGTATCAAAGGGCGAATTGCAAATATTTTGAAAAGAATATGTTGTTCGTTCTGATGCTCATTACCAGAAGTTATACTTTTTTTTCACAAGCATCCCCGATAAAGTTTAATCGTTCCACATTTTTCACCGGTAAAAGTTATGAATGACAAGCCAACCAGTAAAGAAAAATTTTATACATTCAACAAAATATTTTTGAAAATTCATGAAAAGAAGCTGTTAACGTTTTTATATTTCAAACAAAATCAAATCTTTGAGCTTTTTTTGCAGAGAAAATTAAATATTTTTCTAATTCAAAAGCAACAATTTGGCTACCAGAAACACACCTGCTCATTATCATTAGTAATGTTTACTGACCATTCTTGCAAAAGATCAGATATCAAGTTTGAGTTTTTTTGCAAACAAAAATTCGCACCAAACTAAGAAACAATCGGAAAATCAAAAACAAACATATCTTAATAGAGTTTAAACCAAACTCCCTCAAACAAACTTAATGACAATAATCATCATCATGGACAGAATTCTCTAATCTGTATTTTGAAAGCGCGAATAAAAACGCACGATTAAACAGAAGTTAAGCAGTACATTAGTCCTTTATTTAGAATTCGGATTACTGACACGAGTGTTTATAATCTTACTTAAATTGTAGACAGCACAGCTTTGTTATTTTAACCTTTAGGCTTAGGAGCAATTTGCATTTCTCGCACTGAGAAGACTGAAAAATAGTTAGTTGACTGTTGAAACTCGAGCTCTTCGCCGTCGGAGGTTTGAGGACGCTGACGTCTTTTGTGAAGCCACTTCACTCACATTGACAGGCAGTAGTACATTCTCTTTTTGAGTTCCATAGTGCTTAAACTCAAACGAGCGTGCGATGCAAAATGCAGAACAGTGTTTTTACAGAAAGACAAAAGAAATATTATGGACAGGAATAAATACTGCGCAGCAAAAAAGAACCTCGGTTTCGGGCATTAATTCGATTTAGGCCAAGATTTATCATCTATTTGAAGAATCCTAGATAAATGCAAACGTGACGTCTGGCGAGTGCAAAGGTTTATTATAGTCTTAAAACTAGTCTTTCTTATATATGAGTTGTTCAAATGGCTATGGCAGAAGGCCAATTATGTTTGTTTGTGCAAAATAATTTAAAACCTTAACATGGTTTTCGACTTAATAGCAAAACGTATTTGTGACCAAACTAATATCCTTACCGTTTTGCATGTCAACGCTCAACATAACAAAACTGTAACCGAAAGGTTGACGAGATGGAAAACAAACTTAAGGATCAGAAAAATTTCTGTAAGCTTGAAAGGTTATTTCATTCATTTCCGTAGTAATTGTTCTGGTGCTAGAGGTTGTCGAAGGTTGATTACTGCTTACAGAAAGACTGTCTATAATACCTATCCATCAATTTCTAAGTTTAGTTAATAATTTTTTGTTGTTTTTACCCTTCGCTTTATCAATTACATTTAATACAACAGGACTGTTTTTTGCTTTGTCGAAAGATTAAACAAACTTGAGCGGTGTCTTTTTAAACGCCAAATCACATAGTATCATGGACATCGTGCACTCAAGAACGTCATAGCAACATTTAATTGATCAAATTTTTGCTAGCTTGACTTATCTTTAATCTTCGTTATTGTTTTTTCAGATAGTATTTTAAGCATTTACTTTGGTCAATGAACAAGCAAGTTTGATTGTCTAACTAAAGAAATGTTCTTCATTAGGCAACAGAACCCTGAGCTGAACGTGCAAAAGGGCTCGATTTCTGCTTAGTGTTTTTGAATCAGTTTTTTAATCTTGTATGCTAATTTTCACTAGCGAATCTTTTCTCTTTTGAATTTTAAAAGTTATTTGAATTATTATTCTATTGTTTAATCCTATACTTTACTTGGCACATTGTAGATTCTTTATTCCTGATAATGGCATCGAGAGGATACCATAACGTAAATTTAAACCTTGTTGTTTTAATTTGTTGATTTGGTATTGTGCGGTCTTTAAGCCCATCACAACAAATTCTGAAAATTAACACTAGTAAAAGGCCTGAAAACAGCAGATGTAAGCCTGAAAGGCTTTTTGTTTTAATGACGACAAAACTAGTTTGTGCTCGACAAGAGATTGTAATGAGGTATGTCAAACAACTAAGTTAGAATTTTTTTAAAAAAATGAACCATTTTACGAAGAGCAAAGAGTACATAGTTCGTGATGGTCTCTCTCGATTCTCGTTCCTGTTACTGATCCTGGGATTCTTTGTCTTCAAAAAGCGATTTACAATCACTTCGTTTCTCCGCAGATCATCCTAGGAATGGGTGGCTTTTAATTTCCGGTGACAAATACGCGTTGGAGCGTCTAATTAAAAAAAAAGAAAGGACCATTTTCCAAATAGCAATGAGTAGTTCATGATATTGTCTCTTTCAATTCTCGTTCATGTTACTGATCACGTACACGGGATGTATTATCTTCAAAATACAATTTACTACCATTATGTTGCTCGGGATCATTCTTGGAAATGGGTGACTTTTAATTTCCGGTGACAAATACGCGTTAAAGTGTCCAATAAGAAAAATGAGATAGTTTTGTCTCGGCAATGGAGTTCTAGTGAAAAGAACAACAGTCAATCACTGCAAAAAAACGTCATAGATGCGAAAACTCTAGGCTAGCCCCGCTGAATATTAAACGTCAAAATGGCCCAGTTTTTTTCTACGCCTTTTCTCGCATATTCTTATATGTTTCAAGCAATAGTCACGCAAATGGTATATTTTCTTTGTGACCAAAAGTGAAACGTCCAAGCTAAATACAAGGCAGAGAAAAAAGGAAAAAAACGTCAAGAGTCCCCGGCAATGAGCTAGGCGCATCCCCTTTTCGTTATCTGAACTGACTTAATGGGAAAGTAAGATATCTAGTACAGAATGGAAGTTCTGTGTATTTTTTTCAGTGTCCCCTGGAAAGTTAAATTCATGAAGAGCGCTTTTTACTCTGATCTCTTTTATATTTTGAGCTGCTAAAAGAAACGATTAAACCTGTTAAAGTACTTCTAAAGATATCACTCGTCGCTATGATACAGCTATCTAGTTATATACCAGCACTTTGGGCTATATCCTTGGAATTTTTTTTATCCAATCAAACCAACACTGGAGAGCAAACACTTATGAAGCAATTTGTAAAATATCACAATGGAAAACTTAACCGCAGTTTGTCTTTTTTGTTATTTATCAAAACTGCTTAATTACAGTGTTTCAAGAGACAGCCGATACTTTAAGTCCGATTGCCGTTGATTGTCTTTATGACTTAGAAATTGTGCGCAGTTTGCATGTTAGGGCTAAACCACAGCTCTCTTCTATGTACTTACAGCAGAAAATATAAGGAGCCAATTAACGCCAGAAAATAAAAAAGAATAAACATGCTTTTGTAGTCAAACTATTTTGGCCGAGTAGGTAGGACGTGGAATCGATTTTCAAACATTCCTTGTAGTTTCTTTACAACATGAAATTTAACTGCTAGAAAACGTACAGTGGAGTTCATAACTTAACTTGTAAAAATTATTGCCAATATTAAATTTGAACCAATAAAACATTCCAAATTTAAGTTTTTGACCTGCAGCATCGAAAACATTTTTAACTGTTTCTCAATGCGTGACGCTATAAAACTGTTAAAAATACCTGTTCCGATATATAGACTATCGCATATTCTCTTGATACTGTCCACAAAAATGATCAGTGTATTTTAAGTTTTTGACCTGCAGCATTGAAAACATTTTAAACTGTTTTTCAATGCGAGACGCTATAAAAATTAGAACTAGCTGTAAGTGTTAAAAATGCTTTTTCCAAAATATAGACTCATCGCGTAATCTCTTGACACCGTCCACAAAAATGATCAGTGTATTTGCATTCCCCGTAATTTCAATGTTTGATTATAAAGTAGCAGACAGTGTACATAGCTACAGCGTAACTTAGTAGAATAGACTTGGTTAGTTCATGTGCATTGTTGTGAATTTTAAGTATCTTAATTTGAACATCATTAAGTAAAGGTTCGTGTAAGAACAAGGCAATCTCCCAATGTTTTGTGCCATTTCACTTTTCCCACACCAGAATATTAAGATTTTTATACCAAGAATATTTCATGCAACCCGTGTACAACATAATTTTAAGTAAAAAGCAGTGAAACTCTATTGCAAAGAAATGTTTCTTTTACTGCTCTAATAATTTAGCCGATCATAGAGCTTCAAAACAATTAGCAAAGAAAACCTACTCCGGCTTTCAATGTTCCACACATATACTTCAGCTCTATCGCCTTTATATTGGTATATGGGGGGGGGGGATTACTAGAGAGGGAGGGCTTATTTAAAACTTAAAGCTTTAGACGGGGGGCTTATTAGCGAATGAAGCTTGTTAGAGTGTTTACGGTAGCCAGTATCATATTTATAATTAACACAATTGGTAATTCTGTAAGCGTTAAGAAGGAGTGTCAAGCTAATCGAGACAAACCTGAAGTGATTTCCAACAATCATTTTTTGAACTCTTTGCCAATGAAAATGAAAGAGCACAAGCTCATTGCAACACCATGTTCTTAGGAACTCGGTTCAAATGCCTGTTAAAGCGCATTGCTTGATTTTGCTTGCTTTTGTTTTATAACATTTTGACTCAAAGATTCATGGGAGAACAGGCAATAGGACTCGAGGTCCCCTTCGAGGCCTGCCATTCGGGACGTACGGTTTATCGTCCTATCCGAGAAGACGCAACGATCTAACCGTTTGCAGACGTTAGAGCAAAGGCAGCACCCTCTCCTCAGTTATTTTAAGACCCTGAGTGAAGGTCAGGCACCGGGAATCGAACCCGGGCCTCCCGCACGAAAGACTGGCGCCTTACCAACTAGGCTAACCAGGCGGCGCGCGGTTACATGGTATTTTACATTTTTGCTAAAATCAATGTACTTTAAAGTAGGACCAGGGCTTTTTTTGATGTCTATATTGAGTTTGAATGAATAGCTGGGTACATTATACAAGAAAAAGTGATAAACACCCTATGTAACAGACCTGGTAAAACCCAACCTGTGGGGCATTCCCTAAAATGGTGAGGTTTTAATTTGGTCAACCTGGGGCCTGGTCAATTCTGGAAAAAAAAAACTGATTAAACTTTGATGAACATGGTGAAAAATCAAACCTCGCGTGCGACCTGGTAGGGTTTTAATAAATAGCTAGGGGAGAGATTTTCGGCAGGAAACTAGAAGCGAGTGTGCTCAAGATTGCGTTTAGGTCCATTCAAGAAAATAAAAAGGCATCTATAATTAACACCAGAATTGCCATGCGCTAAAACCTACCTGGTAACAGTTTTATATCAACCTGATGGAAAATTTTTTTACCTGGCCAAAAAGTTGTGAAAAACCTGATAACAAAGTCTCAGAGTCAACCAGGTCAGTGTTACATAGGGGTTCTGATAAGTACCGACTTTTTCAATACTTTAACTGTCTTTACTGATCTCTTCCTTCAGGAGCATATCAACAATTTTTTTTGTCTGGAGTGTTTCAACATTTTGTTTAAGTGTGACTTTAGTTCAAGCTTATATGCTTTGTATATCTCTCTCTTGTAATGCTTAATAAAATAGTACAGCTTGCTACACCTTGGAATTCTACAAAACGCTTTTTTAACTCTTTCAGTCTTTGTCAGTTATCAGTTATTGACTTCTCCTTACATAACAAATTTGGTATTGATACTCTAGATGGGAGAATTTACCAATACAACTTGGACTGAAAGGGTCTACTACTCTAGATGGGTGAATTACCAATACAACTGGAACTGAAAAGGTTAACCACTCTACATGGGAGAATTTACCAATACAACTGGGACTGAAAGGGGTTAACCACTCTACATGGGAGAATTTACCAATACAACTCGGACTGTGAAAGGGTTAACCACTCTAGATGGGAGAATTTACCAATACAACTCGGACTGAAAGGGTTAACCACTCTAGATGGGAGAATTTACCAATACAACTCGGACTGAAAGGGTTAGCTACTCTAGATGGGTGAATTTACCAATACAACTGGGACTGAAAGGGTTATCCACTCTAGATGGGAGAATTTACCAAAACAACTCGGACTGAAAGGGTTGACCACTCTAGATGGGAGAATTTACCAATACAACTCGGACTGAAAGGGTTAACCACTCTAGATGGGAGAATTTACCAATACAACTCGGACTGAAAGGGTTGACCACTCTAGATGGGAGAATTTACCAATACAACTGGGACTGAATAGGTTAACCACTCTACATGGAAGAACTTACCAATACAACTGGGACTGAAAAGTTAACCACTCTAGGTGAGAGAATTTACCAATACAACTGGGGCTGAAAGGGCTAATCTATCTAGTTGGGAGAATTTACAAATACAACTGGAACTGAAAGGCTTAACCCATCTAGTTGGGAGAATTTGACAATACAATTAGGGCTGAAAGGGTTTTAAAACCACTCTAGTTGGGAGAATTTACCAATACAACTGGGACTGAAAGGGTTAACCACTCTAGATTGGAGAATTTACCAATACAACTGGGACTGAAAGGGCTAATCAATCTAGTTGGGAGAATTTACTAACACAACTAGGACTGAACGGGTTAGTTAAATATGTTTGTAGTCATTTTCTTTAGTTTCGTTTTCTTTTTCCTTATGATCAGAGATTTCAGAACTAGTATAGTCGTATTCTGTGACAATGTCAGTTTACGTTGGTTGACATGAGGTAGCTCCTTAAATTTGGTGTGTCATGATTCACAATAGATAGGTCATTTTATTAAGAATTTATAACATGGTAGATTATGCACGACAAAAAGATGGTTCGTATCAAAATGCTCACTAAAATCATGAAATCAAGTTTATATCATCTACACTGATGTCTACTTTTTCGCATCAAAACAACATTTTTAAGCCAGGCACTCCGTAGGGAGCGAGGGTTGAAAAATGAGCTCCATATTTTTCTCGTAATTTTTGTTTTCGGTCGCAAATTGTAACACGCATGCGTAAGGTCATGCCTGAATGCCCATGTGTACATAAACGACACACTGAAGCCAATGGTGTTCTCAATCCAAAGTTCCTTTAATATGGTCAGATTTAGAGCAAGCCATACGGAACGTGGGTTCTGCGAACGAGATTGATGATGTTCTGTTAAGGCAAAAGAAGCTAAGTTCGGACGATAAAATTTAAGCACAAGTTATTATGGGCAATAAGCTCAAAGCACATACCAGAAATGCCAAAAACACCGTTCAAGTAGAACTGCGCTAAACGTCCAGAGCTCTCGGAATGGGTCGGTCTTTGGAACTTTAAGAAAGATCAATTTACGACTACGAACAAGCATTTATGAGTAAACGGTTCATCGAGAGTCCTGCTGTCTTATCAAAGCTACCAAAATTTTTGTCTATGTGGTCTTAGATGCCTCATGAGAGACTTGCATTGCTTTAATTCGTTCTTTGACAAATAAATTAAAGTATCGGATTCATGTAGACTTGCCTATTTTTATTCTTTATCTTGAGCTATAAGTTTGCACTTAAACATCACGGAGCCCGTATCAGCAAGAGGGCTGGAACTCACACAATTATGCATGTAGTTGTTTGTTTATTTTATGTATACAGCTTTTACCACGCGTGTAAACACAAAATATAAAATTAAGAAGAAAGAGGCGAGGTAAGGCTTGCATAATAGAGCATGGCTCCAAATTAAGGGCGGACGAAAAAAAAACATAACAAGATAAAGTAGCAACACATATACAATTTTTTCTCATTGTCCCTGTTCAAAAGGAAAAACTGGCTAATATAGGCGAGTTTCAGCTGACGTTATTGTTTACATTCTGCTTCATTGGCATACAACTTTAGTCGTAAAAAGAACAGATAAACAACAACTGACTTTAAAAAATGTAAAAATGCTTATCAAAATTAATGAGTGACTGAACTTTCGGTTCTATAAGTGTAGTTTCAAGAAAAAATTGCCAGTCAAAAAATGCAAAAAAAAGGTGGAGGCAAAAACGGTAATAAGCTATACATTCTTTGTAAAATTTCCAATTTTAAAAACCATATCTCGGAAATATTAGTCAGCATATCAATCTCATGTTTTCAGAAAAAGTTTTTCTGCAGGAACATTTCATTATTAAGAAGCTTTTTTTCTGTAGCTGAATTAGAAAGAAGAGTTCGTATGTTATTGAGGCAAAAATGTAAACAAAAAATCGCCTATAGCAACACTTTGGTAGCGATGTGGTCTCAAATGGACTCCATTTACAACTTTACAGATTTTTCACAAAATTAGAGCTATGACTTCATGAAGTTTGGCGTTTTTGTTTTGTTAATAAAAAAATTAAGGTCTTTCATCTCATGCCAACTGTAACACAGAGAGACTACGTCTAATTGTTTAAGGCGGTCATAGTAAGACATCTCCCGGTAATTTAAATGAAGCGAGTTGTAGTTAATGACTAAATGGACTAAATATATATATATTACTAGAGTAATGTAGTCCTGCCTCGAGCACATTCGCAATCCTTTTTTTTTTTTTTGTGCCAAAAATATTTGAACTCAATTTAAGTTCGGAGAGTAAATCATAAATCTATCCACATATATAAAACATTTTGTTTAAAGGCGAAATGCAACAACAAATCATTGGCGTCTGTAAAAACGCTGATTTTGGCTCTTATTGTTGATTTCTGAGGGACACTCGCTTCGGTCACTGACAAGTTCGTTTTACTAAACTTCGCACTAAATTCAACACCACCGAACATTTTGGGCTATTCCCAAAAAAAGGTTCATCTTCAATTCATATTTTTTTTCTCATTAGAATTTGTGATTGTTCATTTACAGTTTTGTTGTCAAAACTTACGTTTTTAATTCCTAAATGATTTTATGTATGCTTATATTTTAATTTTTGTCCTTATTATAATGTTAAAGTACAAGGATAAAATTGTTTGATAACACGAAACGTTTCAGCAAAGTCATCAATTAGTTTTATCCATGTATTTTCCATATTTTAAAAGAGGCAAAATTATCTCAATTGTTTGTATATCTATATCTATGGAATTCGTATTCCATACTCAATATTCCTACTACTTTAAGTAAATGAGAATTAAATACATTCATCATTAAAACATTGAAGAATTAATCTCGCAAAGAAAAAAAAGGTTTTAACGCATGATTGAGAAGTGTGTATAGCTTCCAAGAAGTGTAAAATATAAAGCGCCCATTTAAATTGACCTATGGAATACTGAATATATGTTTATACGGCTTCGAGAAATCTCTTATGTTTTCATAACCCTGCGATGTTAATAAAATTTTCGTATTTTCATAATTGTATAAACATTTGCTTGTAAATGGGTTTTGTGTGGGCAGAAACATCGGACGTGACTCTACGATTACCGCTCTTCAAGTACTTAAACAGGCGAAAAGCTAGGAGGCAATTTAATGGCAACTATTGTTCTGTAATTTTGTTTTTTCAACGTTTGAAATGTGAAAATTTATTGGTCACTTAAGTGCAACTCTTAAAGTGTTCACTTTCTGCGCATGCTCAAACTCCCATGCAAATACGCCGGTGTGAGAAACAACAGAGGAAAGTTTTCGTGAGAGATGGCTACGAGAGGTAATATTATTAATCTGGAGCGACCCATTTTTTAACTGGTTTAGCTTCTTTTGTGGTTTCAGTAACCAACGATGTAAGAAATGTCAATCCATGTATTACCGTTATAGAAGAATGGTAGGTAACGACACAAGACTTCAGAACAACTTAGCTAACGGCTGAGCGGTGAGTCCTCTTTGTCGGCTCAAAAAGTTCTTTGAATTCTGCTAGCATTTTCCTTCGCCAGACCTCAAAAATCTTTAGAAGTTATTTCAACCATTACTGATCTCCTATATGCTTACTATTCTTTAGCGTCTGTCAAAATACGACATAGCATTGCAAACTAATACGGATTCTTGTTTTGCTGACAAGAGGGTATTATGTATGATAGTGATCTATAGCAATTCAATACAGTTTGAAGATCCATTTACACGAATCCGGGTATTTCTGGAAATGCATCAAAATATTATAAAATTGCTTTACGCGCTCATAGAAAGTCCCTCCTTGTTTTTTAAAACATCACTGATCAATATCCAGTTATGCTATCTTGTTTAATATTTTTTTCCATTTCGGGTATCCTTTGCACAAAAACTTTGAAGAAACTTTGAAAAGCGTTTTCACAAAGTTTGCATTTGCTGTGATCGTTTACGATATTTCTGAGTGGACAAATATATCTAAAAATTGATTAGCATTTGTTCGTTCACAAAATGATATCCAATGACTTTTCTTTATTTGCCATTCTTGGGCCGTTCAAGAATTTAGCGCCTTAAGCATAAAGAAATAGAAAACGAGGCCTGCTTGAAGAGCTGCATGCTTGTCAGAAATTAACAACATTTTGGGGGGCTGTGCTTTTAAAATCAATTCGGTTGAGAGAACGTCTATTTGAGAGACTGAGGCTGGATCAAATTCCAACTTGATAACAACAATAATAAAACAAACAAATGTCCAGGGGAACTACATCGCCAGAGGGCGGTTTTCAGTAGGGCCCTGCAAATGAAAATGAAACAAAACTAAATTTAACGAATACTGTTAGACAAAAGTAAAATTATAATAAAATCTGAAATCTACTTTAGTAGGATTAAAACATTAAAATTAAAACCTTGGGATTAAAACCTTAAGATTTTGTTAGTACTATGAAATCTAAAAATCTATATAATCTACTTTAGTCTAGCTTAAAAAGCGAAAGGAAACTGGTTTATGACAAACATTGTCTTATCTATCTAGATTGCTTCTATACTTATTTTTTTCCTTTCATACAAGCTAACCCAAAACGAAAATTCAGCAGTTTGATGAGACTGCTTGCCAACTATGGATCACTGTAGCCAAGCTAAAATTAAACTGCATCATTCTGACTGAAAAAAACATACGTGTAGCAACTTAATGCACATTCACAGTAACGTTGCTGAAGAGCTAGACATTTTAACTGTCTGGTAACAAACTTTTCACCACTAAAATGTAACTATATAAAATGAACTCGTTTTTCAAGCGTCAACGTGTTAAATTTTAACATATACCTGAACGCTGTGTGTGTTTGCAGCTTTGCCGGTTTTTTCTTAAAAGGTTCCTTTAGAAAAACAGCAAAGTGCTGTATTTGTTATGTGTTTATTGCGATGAATTAGCCAACGCAAGTTTTATCATGCAGACTAAAAAATTACAAACTACTCTGGGAAAGGCCTGCAAGTGTAGACTTACACTGTAGGAGAGGGTTAAGCCTGGTTTCAACTAACAGCAATAGCTAATTAGCTAATTTTCTGCAGGTGTAAGTATCTTTTATAGAGAGTCTTTTAACCATTAACGTTTTTTACATGGAGCCAGCACCCTCTCCACATGTTACTTTCACTATATGTACTTGTAAATCTTAATTTCTAAGGGTGAAATAAAGAAAGTTCTTAAGTAGGTCTAACAAAATAAACAAGGCCTACTCCTGGGGAACCACATTAATGCGTTTTCATTTAGAAACGCATCGTTTACGACACATCGTTTACGTTGCGACCACAAACGGAGGCCTTCGTTTTCGGAAACGAAGACAATTGAAAACGCTTCTGAATCCGGAGACATTTGAAAACGCATCGATAAGTTTTAGTGTGGTAACACGAAAAAAGGAGCTTATCTAAAACGCTGTCGTCATGGTGATGCATTGTTGTCGTTTTTTCCCGCCAAAACCCCAACTCCACTCTCGAAGACGAATTGAACAAAAAACGAGTTACCACTAATAAAAAAACTTGTAAACTTTAGTCAGTTTAGAAAAATATTACAGCACAGGTATCGCAAATTGGTTCAACTCAATAACAAAACAATTGGGAATTCAACTTTTTATAATGCCAAACTTTTTGAGGAGATTACAGAGCAAGGTTTAACTTTAAATGAAATGTTTTTAAAAACCTTTGACAACTCGTTTAAAAGTTACAATTAAAACAAGCAAATCGAGCAAATTTTCTATGTAAACAACAGTTTTTCCTCCAAAATTGTACAAAAATGCTACTTACAGAGTACTCTTTCAAAAATCGAGTGATCATACATATCCTACAATGGCAAACTACATCTTTTTCACGTATAAAACACCAAGCGACTATCTTAAACTGTAACTTGTAACAATATGGCGGATTATAAGTCTCGTTATCATAACTCACGCGGTCAAATAAAGCTCAAAAGTAACCATTGTTTTAACACTGGTAACCCGCGCAGATTTAAAAATTTATTCAATAAGGCAAAGTCTAAGCAGGGGGTTGAACGTCCTGGGAAACAGATTATTTGCCCCTCTTAGAGTACTCTCTTAGGAAGGATTCTAAGCAGGTGACTAACAATAAGAATAGTAGAAAGTCCTGAAGGCGGGGGTTTGAACAATTTCTCTCAAAAGCTGCACGTTAATTAACTCTTAATCATTTTTCTAACAGGTAACCCAGTCTTGGCCAATTCAATAAGGGTTCCGAGTACCCAGAAATAACACTGTTCATCAAGGACCATCAGTTTTACCTACTTCTAGGTGCTGACCAAACATAGAGGTATTCTATAAGAGTTCCAGTACCGGCCAGTAGTAGTGCTGTTCACCAAGGACCATCGATTCGACCGACTTCTAGGTGCTCCTAACAAGAAGATATTCCTTTAATAAGTGTTCCAGTACAGACCAGTAGTAGTGCTGTTCACCAAGGACCAGCAATTCTACCGACTTCTTGGCGCTTCTGAAAAGAAGATAACTCCATAAGTGTTCCAGTACCGGCCAGCAGTAACACTGTTCACCAAAAATCACCAGTTCTACCGACTTTTAGGCGGTCCAAACAAGAAGATAACTCCATAAGTATTCCAGTATCGGCCAGCAGTAACACTGTTCACCAAGGATCATCAGTTATACCGACTTTCAGGTTCTACAAACAAGAAGATATTCCATAAGTGTTCCAGTACAGGC
>JAOBRD020382035.1:0-15094 GCA_027575215.2 Hydrozoanthus sils
CAGCTCATCAGACCAAAATACAAAAATATTAGTTGTCTGAAATATTTTTTAAAATAAACATAACTGTTTTGGCTCAATAGAACCGGACAAAACAGCAGGAACAGAAACTAAACAAAACATTGTGCATTTACCATGCTTTATACTCTCCACCGAACCTATCACGTATAGAGGTTCTTTTTTCCTTGTTCTTGTGGCCTATATACTCATCAGTAGAAAATGAACAGTCGTATGGTCTAATGGTGAACTGTTAGGATCACGAAGTGAGACACAAGCTCCCACTCGACAAAGACAAAGCAAATGGTTTTCTTGTTTAATATAGGTCTTTTGTGGTTGATAAATATTCTTTTTGTTTCAATAAGATGGTGTTTGAAAGTTTTTGACTTCTGAGTGCTGTTGGAAACACAAGGCAAGTTTTTTGTTGTTTGTAAATGCCCGGGGGAAGGGGGGGGGGGGGCCAGGACGCTGCTAACTGCCAAATGCCCCGTCCCCAGGGACTCATCTTCTATCAAATGCCCGGGGTTTGGCCTTCTCCACTACAAAAAGGAAATATGAAAATTGTAAAAACACCTAATAAGGCAAGAGTGACCAAATATAGCAACTGTGTACCAATGCAATGACCATGGTGACTACACTTGATACTTGCTGTGTGTGACCATGGTGCACAAAGGCCAACAACTTTTTGAATGGGATTGTCAGAAGCAAAACAGTGTTGACAGTTTCTCATAACAATTCTGCCTGTGAATGTGAATGAAAACTTGCCCTTGGACTCAACCATAGACTCAGGGCAGTTTTTATCTCTCTGACGTTTGTGACAAAGTCGGAACTCAACTACTAAATAGCTTATACTGACCATGCAAAAAAGGGTCAAGTGAGAACTGGACTTCTTCAACTCTGTGTTGAAATAAAAAGTTTATTTCTTGTTTGTCCACAATAAATAATTAAGGTACTAGTTACTTCAATATTGTATTGTTTTTTTTCTAAATTTTGTTTTCCTGAAGAAATCTGAGAAAATTTACTCTCACATCAGAAAAGAGATATCACTTCTTCTGATTACATAAACCTAACTAAAGTAAGTCAATTAGATATGTTTATTTTCTAATGAACACTGCATATCATTGACTTAATTTGCAACACTCTGGTTCCTCTGAAATAACATCGGGGGGTGGGGGAAATTCAGGGTTAAAAGGATAGGGATGACTGTCAGAAAAGTCCCCAAAATACAAAATACCCTAAAAATTACTAAGGGATAAAAATTTTCCACCCTAAAAAATACAACTTGAAAGTTGAATTTTTTTCCTAGATAGCTAGTGAGTCAATGCTAAGTCCTTTCATATTGTGTTGAATGTGATATGCAGTGAGTAAAGGCACACATGTAATTTGATGTTCACCAAAAGACTTCCGTCTTAACTTCCTATCAGTTTGCAAATTTGCTAAAACATGGGACTGCAAGCAGTCCAACAGCTTAGTGTTTTTTAACCTTAAAAATACCAGGCTCTTGTTTTAACACAGGATTTCTCTTAACAACCCCTAAAAATACCTGACTGACAATTTTAACCCCTAAAAAATACAATGGTCATACCTTAGTACCATCCTATTATAGGAAAACTCCCCCCCCGAAGAACATCTGTCACCTTTTTGTTTACAACTAAAACTTTGTTTGGTCTGTGTCCACATCAACAGCTCAAATTTGATGATTCAGTGCAGATATCAAATGTCAGGCATCTTAGTTTGTTAATCTTTACAGTTTGAATATCCTGCATAAGACTGCCATTTTGATATGTGACATTTTTGGGTTGCAGTGCCAGACCCCCTCTTGTCAAGGGTTCATTAACATCTTTTTCTTCTTTTTTTGGACTTACTTGTTTTTAACTGACATCCAAAAAAAGAAGAAAAAGACGTTAATGAACCCTTGCTCTTGTTTATTGCTATGGTATTCATCAAGAGTACTGGAGACTGGTATTGCAGCTAAAACACAACACATTTCAAAATGGTGGTATGTGGGAAAATCAAACCGTGGAAATGACCAAAATAAATTAGTTATCAATGATTGAATATAATGCACAGAATTATCAGTTTCAAATTGTTGATGCATGGGTGGTGGAACCAAAAAAATATTGGGGGGGGGGCACAGTACAGAAATTGTAACAGTTCGTTATAAGATCTGAGATTCCTTATCAAAAACTGCTGTTGTTAGCCAGAAATTATTTGGGGGGCCTGGCCCCCTAACAAAATTATGGGGGGACAGTGCCCCCCTGGTTCTGCCACCCATGTGATACAGACACGACATAACAAAAAACCAAGAATGTTGTACAGCCAAAGATTCCCTTAACTTGCAGCTAATCACTGAAATTACATTACAAAGTTTATACTCTTTCAGCCACTTCCGGTGGTTAGCTTAAAACAACGACAAATACTTCTTCAGAATCTCTGGAATTGGAAGATATGGAATGTCATCTTTTTTAATGATCCTTCTTATCTTGTCAGTTGCTACATCAAGCAAGGAAGGAACTGTTAACAGAGCAAAGCAACTCATTATATTTCTAAAACTAATAGTAAAACGTCCACACCATCTAACAGAACCAAGCTGACGTTTATCCTGTCAACTTACTGCTTTAAGGGGAACTGAACCTGAAATCAAACTTTTTTTAAATAAAATACCTAAAGATGTGGAGACTGTACTCAAATTTTTGTTCTTGTGTTACACCGATTTTTCAAAAATCCTAGTTTGAATGTGTGTTTCAGGTCAATATAATGCGACAGATGTAATGCAGCACGTAACATGTTTTTACTCAAATTTCTTAAAAAATCAGTGTGTTTCAAAGTTTATGTTTGACAAAGTCGATTTTAGGGTTCAGTTTCCCTTTAAATTCGATTTGTTGGCAGCATAGTGGCCAAGTGGTTATCGTACTTGACTCATAATCCTAGGGTCACATACATGTTCAAACCCCAGTCAGACCACTGTGTCCTTGAGCATATAAACTAAAACTGTACCAGCTTTTGCCGAGGGCTAACCTGCAATGGATTAGTGTCCTGTCCAGGGGGAGTCAAAGACTCTCATATGCTTAGCACTAAGGAAACTGGATGTAAGACCTGACCTAATTGGCCACTTAGCTCCAGAAAGAATTTAGCTTTCAGTTTAATTACAACAATAATAATTATATGCTGTTTAGGTGTGAACTTGGGCTTCCTATGGGTTCAACTGGGGGTACAGCACATTATTCACAGATAAACATTAATTTGTTGAAGCTACAGAGTATTGGCTCAAGGTTGTGCTATTATTGCGAGAATTTTGTAATATTATTCAGGTCTATAATCTATATTACGGCTGATCGCAAATTAGCTGGCATTTAGCCTTAGAACTCTGATGCACTTTTTCAATTAGTTTATTCCCTGATGATGTTGTAGATCGGCTCGGAACATTCTTGTAAGAACTTTTACAATTTCAACTTATGTCCAAAACCCTTTTCACTACAAAGTCAGTAAACCAAGAAGGAAAGGAGAATCTTGCAGACAACTTGTCGCTTTGTTTGTGCCTCTTCAATTATTGACTTATAAAAAAATCCACCTGATAGTCTCTAGAGTTGTTAAATAATAAGAATTGTTTAGTGCATACCAACTAGTACTAACCTCTTCCTCTGTAACTTCATAAAAATGAGTATTTAAAGAATCTGCCATTGTTTTAAAATACCAGCATTTTAACCATAGTTAAAATAGGAACTGGTTATGAAAGCTGGCAAACTTCAAAAGAATGTGCAAAAATTAATGCTTTGTTGTAGGTTGAATGAACCTTGAGGGTGCATATTCTTTGTTTCAGGTGTTAGCAAGAATGTTTTGACTGGCTACATGTTCATTTGCATCAAAGCCTTTTGTATTTTGTGCACCTTCAGGACTAGTAAATAAAAGGAAACGAGGAACAAAGACCTATGACAATGGTTTCATAACCATTCTGCCTATATTAACTATGGTCTAACTACTTGCTATCTATCCCTCAGCAATAAGTCAATAGGTTAGCCAATTGGGTTGCAGTGGAACCTAAATATAACAAACCTCTATAGAAGGAACACCTCAGTGTAATGACTTTTATTAAATTTTCAACCTTGAATATTATGTTTCTAACATTCTGATTGATTCACTCAATCTCATACCAAATCAAACCATATATGGAAACTCACTGTGTAGTGTTGCAAAGCTGAAATATGGATCTGAATAGGTTTTAGCTGTCAACTTCAAGTATCAATAGTTTTGGAAAACTCAAGAAATTTAATAATGAAATTATTTCATAAGCACTTGTTAGATATGAGATGATTTGCAGCCAACATGGCTCTATGAACTGCTTTGGCAAATTACCAAGTACATATATGTATGTCCTTTGTTCCATCACTTAAAGATCAAGGGCAACCAGTACCTAGTCGCTTGAACAAATATATCATGCCACATACTCTGGTGGCTGAGAAAGGTCTGATACTGGTGGGTAAAGACTTAGCCCAACACCTTGCCTCGGGATCTATCACACCGAATAATCTGTTAAGGCATTTATCATCATGTTTTGTTTGATAAGGAAATATTTCACATAATTTCACTATATTTATTTCCATTTTGATGCAAAGTAATATTTTTGAAAAATCCAAGATAGTTGCTGTCATCAGTAATAGACATTTTCAAAAGTGCAATTTTTGGGACTTTTCATTGTTCAAAAAATTTAACTTGATAAAGCTTGGAGATATTAAAAACATTCATATAAAACAATTTCTCTTTTCTGGGGAAAATATGTAAAATCAGGCCAAAATCCAAGATGGCCGACGATCTCCTGGTGTCGGTGGTAAAGACCCTGGTAGGGAAGAGATTTAAAGAAAATTTATGGAGACTTATCTTGATATAATGAACACATCAATATACTAAACAATTTTTCGGTCCCCTGGAATATTATTCATCGAAGTTTTACTGTAGTTGGCTAACAGTGACGTATATAGGTAGCTAAGTTTAAAGTACCCATCGCTTACATACAACAAAACCCCAATATTAAACTATAACTTACCTCCAAACTGAATGATCTTCACTGCTTTGGTAGTTCCATAGATATCCATTGCAGCATAGAGCTGTGAATCGACCGGCAAATCAGATGCACAAGGTCCAATTTTCCTACCATTTACATAGAAATACAAATCTCCCGAATGGGTCACCTTCATGCCAATTCGACTTCCGACGTCAGTTGGGAGTAAGTTTGGCTTCTCTCTCGTTTTTTCACCACAAAATATTGGATTGTTTTCTTTTTCACCAATTAAAAGTTGGTAGTTATGACCACCTCCATCCCGAATTTGTTCGTCACCAAGCGGTTTTGCCCGATTTGGTTTAACGGCAAATACCCATGTCCTCCCCATTTGTGCGAGGTCTGGTAGTAAATATGGAGGGACTTGAATCTTTGCGGGATTATGTGCTGTAATACCGCACCGTACATGCCCTGACCAGCCAACCTCTTGTTCTATTATCTCAAAAATAAAGGTTTCCTGTATTGACATTGGTCGACGGCTGAAAAGAACTGCATTTGCAAAGCTCTTTTTGCGACAAACCGATGTCTTGTCGGTAGACAACTGCAGGTTAGCTCCATGATTGTCATGGAAATGAATCATGTTGATTGAGCTGCATCCATAGCCCAAGTTCAGACCCAATACTCTAATATCACCTGAAAATACCAAGCAATCACCTTAGTTTGTACTAAATTCAAGAACATTTGCTGGAGTAGTTACACGCAAACCTGCTAATCTTCTTCATTTTTCATGATTCGAGGACGCACTCTAAACCACAGGTAGCCCAAACTCAAAACTCGTAGATGTATGGGAAAGCTCTTTGACTAGAGAATGTATGGTGTCGCTGAAGTCTGGATTTTTTGCTCTCGAAATCGTAATAAAATTTAATGAAAAACTCACCGTATGGACTTGTAAGTCTTATGTACATAATGAAAAAATTCGAGATGATTTCATCGCGGTGTAGTGGCGAGTGGCGGGTGAAAACCTACAACTTAACGAAAACCAGCTCAAACTTCGTCAAATCGTACATAACAATCACAAAACGACAGGGTAATTTTTTTAAACTGAATTTTATTATGATTTGGAGCAAAAAATTCAGACTTTAGAGACTCTCGGATACATTCTCTAGTAAAACTATACGAACATATTTACGAACATACATTCTAGCAAAACTATACGAACATTGAGCTTTGGCTACCTCTATCCAAGCGGGCAGCGGATGTCTTGAAAAGTTCAAAATGGCGACCAAAAGTGTTTTTCGTGGCAGACAAATCCCCAGACTTTTGCAAACCGTACAGAAGTTTACGATAAAAAGAAACTTTTGTACCAGCCAACGAGTGTTAGGCGACATACAGGACAATTTCAAGGCTGCTAAAGATAGACTAAGCACACTTACAGAAGAACCCGGCAACGAGGTGAAATTGAAGCTGTATGCCCTTTTCAAACAGGTTAGACTTTGATCATTATCTGATAACTTGAAAGTTATTTTGCGTTTAATTTAGTTTTCTTTTATAGGTAATCGTTCATTCAAGTTCAAATCAGATTAGATGTACAATAAAGAAGATTGGGTTGGAAGCAAAAGGTTGTTGGGGGCACAGTGGAAATTGTAATAGTTCGTTATAAAATCCGAAATTCATATTCAAATGTTGCTGTTGTTAGCCAGTAAATTTGTGGGGAGGCCTGGACCTCCTAATAACTAGGTGTGGTAAATAAGATATAAACAAGACTGTTTTGTGTCAATAAGTTATTGAAAAATATCTATCTACAAACTGGCCTAATTTTGTATCAGAATTTTTGGAAATTTAAAGTTTTAAAGATTAAAGTTGTTAGAGGGCTAAGAATTTACTCCAGATAATAATTGTGCTAAATAAATGGAGTTTATTAAAAACAACAATTAAACTACAGTTGGATCCCAATAATTCAAAGTCTCAAGGGAAATGCAAAATCTTTCAAATTATCAGGGGGTGGCATAGCGGAAAAACGCATTGCGCATGCACCCCCATCAGGGGTTCAAATTATAGGGGTCAATGCTACCTTGAATAGCTTTGTTTGCACCATTTTCACCATAGTAGTGAGCAGTTTATCGTTTGTGGACATATATCGAATGTTTTCATCAACAAAACAATTTTTTTTAATTTCTAAGAAAAAATAAAAGTGACCGAATTTTATCACTTCAACATTTCAATACATGCCCAAATTAAGGGATTATTGCACTGTGAACTGTTTTAGACAGTTATAAAAGGGATTAACAAGCTGTAAAATGTTTGAGACTACAATTTTCAAGAGATAATTGCATCTAAATATGAGCTATTTTAGAAGGTAATTGTTTAAAAAATATACCAATTTCTGACAGCTTCTGTTTTTTTTCATTCAACCAGTAACTTAACTTCCAATTATCAGGGTAAAATCCAGTCCATGGAAACAGAAACTACTTTGAATTGGCAGGGACTTCAAATAATCCGAGTTCGAGTTACCTTAAGGTAACATGATTAAAAAAAGTGGGGCAAAACTAAGGGAAATGAACTAAATACTTTAAGTAAGTTGGGACTTTGAATTTTAATCCTGGTTTGAATTATCAGGGTCCAACATATAGTTTAAAAATAAGTGGTTGTCAAAAATCATAGTTAAAACTGTGCTAGCTAGATAAAGTTTACATGAAAAGAAGGAAATTAACTAAGTTTTCCTTGAGTTGAGACATAAGTGTAATTATTAAAAGGCTATCAGTTGTATATTTGGTCTCTTAGCTTAATTTTGAGTTTACAACCTTTAATTAATACTCTTTTGTGTCCATTCAAATGAGCCCTACTAGCTTCGTCCATGTAATAAACTTTCAAGGATTATATTATCAAAATTGAGGCTAGTAGGGCTTATTTGAAGGTAGAGAAAATAATTTTATAATCACCACCATTTATGAATAAGGTCTATATTGTTTCAACTGACTCTCTTTAGGCAACTATTGGCCCATGCAAGACACCCAAGCCTGGAGCTTTTGATTTTGTTGGAAAAGCCAAATGGACTGCTTGGAGTGAACTTGGCAATCTCTCCCAGGTACAGTCAAGATTGGGCCAGTACCCAGGGGGGGCCCCACTCACATATTTTGATGATGGGGAGGGGACCATTTCTTAGGGTCTTTAAATTTGGCTAAAGGAGTTTTATAGGTCCAAAAGAGCATAGAAGAAACAGACTTAAGAACATTTAAGAAAAAGGAGTCCCAGGGCCATGATTCCCCCTAGGAATCCCAGGTCGAACTAATTCCCCTAGGAGTTCCAGGTCCAACTGATTCCCCCTAAGAGTCCCAGGTCCAAATGATCCCCCCTAGGAGCCCCGGGTCCAACTGGTTCCCTCTAGAAGTCCCAGGTCCAACTGATTCCCCCTAGGAGTCCCAGGGCCATGATTTTCCCTAGCAGGCCCAGGTCCAATCCTCTTATGGGAAATCATGGCCCTAAGTATCCTAGGTGGGCTCAGTTGGACCTGGAATTCTTAGGGGGAATTAGTTGGACCTGGGACTCCTAGGGGGAATCAGCTTGACCTGGGATTCCTAGGGGGAATTATGGCCCTTGGACTCCTGTGGGGAATCATGGCCCAGAGACTCCTGGGGGGAATCAGCTGGACCTGGGATTCCTAGGGGGATTTAGTTGGACCTGGGACTCCTAGGGGGAACCTAGGAGTCTTAGGTACAACTGAATCCCCTAGGGGTCCCAGGGTCATGATTCCCCCAGGAGTCACAGGTCCAACTAATTCCAAATAGGAGCCACAGGCCAATCTGATCCCCACTAGGAATCTTGTGCTTACTTAACTCCCCTAGTAGTTCCAACCCCACCTTGTTCCCCTTTGGAGTCACAGGCCCACCTGGACCCTCTAGGAGTTCCCCATCCCAACCCCATCATTTATAATTTGCTAGTCATGCCATGGTTAATTTCCTTTCTGAGTACTTTGTATGCACATCAACAGGAAGAAGCACAAGAGAAATATGTTGCAGTTGTTGATGAGCTTGTTGGTTTGTACAATCATAAACATTGTTTTTAGTGTTTGTTGGTATTTTGTATAAAATTTTAATCATTCACAGTATTGTAGTAAGTGAAAAGTTTGCTTCGGATTCTCTGGAAAAGTCACTGTTACCAAAATTCCATTAACATCATTGTGGTAGCATGGCCAATTGAAACTCACAGAATTTTAGTCACTGTAATTAATATATTTTAGGGTTTTACATATATAAGAGTGGGGGGCCAAAGGATATGGTAATAATGGGTAATAATAGTGGTGCATTTATATAGCGCCTTTTTTATATGATCAGTTTACCCCCAGCGGTCTGGAAACGTACATAGGTGCCTCAGGCAGCTGCTTCAAAGCAGACCATGTATGCTGGTATACGTACTCATTTTATGGACCCTAGGAGGATTGAAAGCTAAGTGGCCTTTAGCTAGCGGGAAAGAAAGTTGCCCAAATATTCAACCCTCGACCAGGCCAGGAATCAAATTGGGGACTTCAGGATTGGGAGGCTGAGATCTTACCACTGCACCAACCCCTATAACACTAGATTCAATACTACATACCCAACTTCTTTTATAATGGATCATACATTGTTTCTGCTCTCTTGCTAGAAACTAAAGAATGGAGTCATTTGGCTAAACAGTATTTTATTAAAACTGTAAACCTTAGAGAAGAAACAACTGCTTCATACTTGGCTTATCCTTGAATTAAAGTTAACCATCCTTTGAACAACCAAGCTAAGGTGGTTTAGAAGAGTTTAAACTGAGTGTAGTAATCCAACTCACATTCATGAGTTTGGTATAATTTAGTAACAGTTTGATTTGATGCCTAAGGTGCTTCTGGTGCAGGGGAAGCAGACTCAGTTGATAGTGGGTCATCAGAGAGCCCAGGTGGCAAGTTCAAAGAACTCGATGTCTCTCTGGAGGAAGGAGTTCAAGTTATTAAACTTAACAGACCTCACAAGTACAATGCTATCACATGGGATGTGAGTGTTGTTTCGAATACAGGCTTGGGTGTTTATTTCAGTTATTCTTTTCACTTTATCTTTAAACAGCATTACAAATAACAAAGTTGTTAATTTTTATTATAATGAGGGAGGGGGGCTTATACATGGGTGAATATTTGCGTATGCTAATCAAGAAATTGTTGTTTTTGTAGATTTTGTACTTGCAACCAGTCTTTGATATTTGTTGTTCAACCTTTTTTTTAATAATGCACTGACTTACAACTCTCAATACCACCGACATTTAATGGTTGATAAAATACCTATCCCCCAAGTTCAATGTTAATAATGTTTAAATTTATTTATTCTAAATATTATCGAGTTTAACTCTGGTTAGTTCCACAAAGCTCTTTTTAGTTCCTCCAGAGTTTCTTTCAACCAAGCAAGCAGTTTTATACATGGGCAGCGGAACCAGGGGGGCTTGGGGTAGCACTGGCCCCCCCAATAATTTGGGGTTGGGGGGGCAGGCCCCCAAATATTTTCTGGCTGACAACAGCAACTTTTGATAAGAAATCTCTACTATTTTTTGCTTCCGCCACACATGTTATAGAAGTTTGTACTTCATCTTATAATAAGTAAATATTATGCAAGTATCAGAGAATTACTCCTAGAAGTATTTGGTAAATCAATGATTTTTAAAAGCGTTGCATGAATGACCACAGGTAGCCCAATCTCCCATCTTTAATAAGAGCTAGCTAGAAAGATTATTCTCCCAACCATGTGACTGTGTATATTGTATAATTTTTGAGAAAAGATTTCATTGAAAAAATTTTCTAGAACTGAAGGTGCTCAAAGGCCATTTTCAGGCCTTCTATTGCAATCTTCACATTTTTAATGTTTGGTGAGTGAAGGTCATCTGCAAACAAAATTGGATGAAACTCTGCCAGTGGATTGCCAAGAGTAAAATGAAGACATAGTATATTGTCAAACTTCATTGAGTTGTAAGGCAAAAAATCAAATGTTTATAATGTCCCCTGACTATGATCTCTAGTAAAACAAGAATATTGCAATAGTTCTAAGTGATGGGAGCTTGGGCTGCCTAATGAATAACTGTTTACACTGAAAGAATACTTTGTCAGACGGAATATCAATATTTAATGCCCATATCTTGATGCATGGCCTTATTAGCACAAGTAATAAAACCTGCTGGGTTTTCAGATGTATGAAGAAATTATCCAGGCCCTGGCAGATGCAGAGAAGAATAAAGATTGTATAGTTGCCATGGTTACTGGAGCAGGAGATTACTACTGTAGTGGAAATGACCTCAGCAACTTTGCTAAGATTCCACCTGAAGGGCCTGTTGCTATGGCAAAGAAGGGGAAAGAAGTTTTACAGTTAGTACTATAAGCTTGATAGAAATGATTATTGTAATCATACATAGTGTAGTCCTTCAGTGGCAAATTTGTAAATGCAACCTGAAGATTCAAGTGAGGCCTTACCACTGCAATGGGGTTTCGCTGATCTACAGCATTAACAAAGAACCCCACAAACCCACATGAAGGAAAGAGAAAAAGTCTCTGACCTCAGTGGGATTCAAACCCACGACCTACAAAACAGATCTATGTCGCTCTAACCAACTGAGCTACGAGGCCAGCTGGGAGTTTGGTGGTGGGATTTAAGGACAGTATAGCTCGGGCTGAGCCTAGAAATAACCATTCTATAGAGTGTTGTCCTTCAGTGGCAAATTTGTAAATACAACATGAAGATTCAAGTGAGGCCTTACCACTGTAACGGGGTATATACTAAGTTTCACTGATCTACAGCATTAACAAAGAACCCCATAAACCCACACAAAGGAAAGAGAAAAAGTCTCTGACCTCTGTGGGATTCGAACCCATGACCTACGAAACAGATATATAATCATACAGTTGAACCTCTCTTAGACGGACACCTTCGGGACCGGCCTCAACTTTCTGTTTTAGAGAGGAGTCCGTCTGAGAGAAACTTAAAATGCCGTAAATGACTGAGAAAACAGACGGCAGGGACCATGATTTTATGTCCATTTTTTAGAGGTGTCCGTCTTATCTGGGTGTCCCTCTTGAGGGGTTGGACTGTTATCACAACAACAGATTATATTTCATTCGTTAGAAAACACTGCATGTGCAGGCTCAGATATTCATTTCCAGCTAACAAATGTAACAAATAAAGTAAGAAAACGACTCAGAAAAACATTTTGGAAGTGTACTAAATCTTTTAGTAAGCAATTCTGAAAGAACACAAATCCGTGTAATATTTCGGTTTATTTCAAAACCATTTTCAAACACTGTGCTGTTACAAGTGCTTACTAAAATATTTAGTACATTTCCAAAATGTTTTTCAAGGTTGTTTTCGTACTTTACAGGCTCAGACAGTAAGTAGCAAGAGTAAGAGAGTTTTCAACTTTGAATGAAACGAAATTTATATGAACTTTGGTTTACACAAAATTGAAAACAGTTAGTTCGTCCCTAATATTATACTACTGAAAATGATCCTCCCTCTTAAATGCCCCCTTTAGTAAGCTCCCTCTCTATCACAGCCCTTTTCAATACGGTGCCTCTCTGTGAGCCTTTCTCTCTCTCTTATAACACTCCTCTGTAATCAGCTTTCCTGTCTGATAAGCCTCTCCTTCCCAAGTATAAAACTATTTAGTTTTAGGAATGCAAATATCTTTGATCGCCAGGATTGATACAAATTTTGTGAGCCCTTAGTGTTATTCATGACATTCAGTGTAAGATTGCTTGAACTCCAGAATGACTGGTTTTGACTCTCAACAGTTCAGATAAGTTTTAGATAAGTGCATCACTTGAGTCCTTGTGAGCACATTTACAGTGATCAAACAGGTTCTTTCTTAAGACACATTAAAGATATTAGTTCATTTTAGTGTACAATATTTGTTATTCTATTATTACTGTGAATACTTGTGTAAGAGCACCAATACCACGTTTAAGCGCCCCTACAATGTATAAAAATAGCAGGGGCAAAACAATGGAGCTGCGCAAATTTGTGCCATCTTATTTCATGTAGTCAAAAAAAGATCAAATGTTATCTTGCCCATAATCATAAGCTGGACTTTTTGAATTGGCATTTGTTGCTGAGTATAAGCGCCGGTTTCAAAGGTCCAGCTCATAATTTTGGGCAAGATAGTATTTGATGGTTTTGTGACTACATGAAATGAACTAAGCTGGGGGTAAACTGACCATTGGAAAAATGACTTGTTGGTGAAACAACCATAACCTTGGTATTAATTAGTGATGAGTGAAGTTTATCACGTGAAGAAAAACTATATGTTATGGGATCATTGACTTGGTTCAACGGATCATTAGATTTCTTTCATATAAAAAATAATATTTAATAATGATTGCATAAGAACTAAGGAACCCTGTGGCATATGAAAGCAAAAATGTGGGAAAGTTTATTATTTAATACTTTAAACTTTTTACTGATAGTGCTCTTTTCCCGTTTTTAACCAAGTTACAGGAGAATGCACTGTGGGGAAGTGGGACGGCCCAAATTTTCGCAGCTCCATTATTTTCTCCCTAGCTATTATGCAGCTCATTGCTCAAACAGCATTATAGTTTTTGTATATCGGATTAGCAATCAAGTTTGACACTGAGGTTCACAAGTATGATAGTGCTTTGTACTTTGTGTTCTGTCCTATTTTGTAGGAGATTTGTGGAAGCATTCATCGACTTCCCCAAGCCACTAATCGCCGCCGTTAATGGGCCAGCAGTCGGTATACCTGTCACTATCCTGGGCTTATTTGACATCGCGTATGCCACAGACCGAGCTACCTTCCACACGCCATTCATGGAGCTTGGCCAGAGCCCAGAGGGATGCTCTTCATATGTTTTCCCTAAGGTTATGGGGAATGCGAAGGTATGATATGATCGTGACAGTAAATTATACTCGCCTATTAAGTTATAGAATATAGCAATGTTTTAAAGGTTGGTTGAGACAGATCGAACACGTTGATACGAAATCTAACACTGTTGGATTCAACTTATTTGATCTTATGGAACACAGTGGTAAAACAAGTTTGACTTTGTTGGGTGGTGTTGGAAAGTGTTGAATCGTGTTAGATGTTGTTGGACAATGTTTAATCATCTTGGATCATGTCGGGTTGTTATAATGCCGGATGGTATTCGGCAATATGGGATCGTGAAGGATGGTGTTTGATCACGTTGGATTGTGTTGGATGATGTTGGACGATATGAGATCGTGGAGGATGAAGTTTGATCACGTTGGATCGTGTTGGATGGTGTTGGACGATATGGGATCGTGAAGAATGATGTTTGAACACGTTGGATCGTGTTGGACGATATGGGATCGTGAAGAATGTTTGATCACGTTGGATGGTATTGGACGGGGTCTTACTGAATTATGTTGGATACTGTTGGATGGTGTTTAATGTTGTTGGAAGATGTTTATTCATGTTGGATAGTACTGGATGAGGTTTGATCATATTGAATGGTGTTGGACAATGTTAGATCATGTTGGATGATGTTGGACGATGTTGTTTAGTATTTGATGATGTTGGATGATGATAGATGATATTGGATGGTGTTGGATGATGTTTGATAGTATTTAATGATGGATGATATTGGATGGTGTTGGATGATGTTTGATCATGTTGGGTCGTGTTAGGTACTGTTCAATGGTGTTAGACATTGTTGGACAATGTTTGATCTTGTTGGCCCATATTTAATAATACTGGGTGGTGTTTGATCCTGTTCACGGTTTTGGATTGTAATGAACAATTTTTGACAATGTTCGATCACGTTGGACCATGTTTGATAGTATTGGACGATGTTCAACCATTTTGGCCCATTTTGGAGAGTGTTAAGCAACTTTTGACGATTTTCAACTATGTTGGACGGTGTTGAATCTTGTTGGACGATATTGGATCCTGTTGCATGGTGTAGGATCGTGTTGGGCGATGTCTGATCGTGTTGACCTTTGTTGGATTGGATCGTATTGGACGATATTGTATCCTCTTTCACGGTGTTGGATCGTGTTGTACGATGTTGCACCACGATGTATCGGTCTGACGCTAACGACGAAAACATAAAGGAATACACGAAAGGGAGAAAGTACATTT